>WOGP01006414.1:0-12400 GCA_015342065.1 Leptinotarsa undecemlineata | reverse complement strand
TTCCAAATATCTGGGAATGTTCCAGATATCAGACATGAATTAAAAATTCTCGTTAAAGGTTTTTGCCAATGCTCCTGCACAATCCTTCAACAAAAATGATGGGATCATATCTGGGCCTGATGTCAGTTTGTCCTTTAGTTTTTCAGTATTAGTATAATGATATATAGTATAATGAATATTTATTGGGATATGGAGCTACAAAAACATATGACACAACTTTTGAAATAACCTAATATGATTTAATAACAAAAATAACAGCACAATATTGAACTAGTATACAGCGTGACTCACGGTCGATAGTAGGTTAGACGTTTCTGGAAAACGCAAAGCATGATTTTTCTGGAAATTTCAACTCTTACATTTGCTTACCTGTTCTATCGATCTAACATATCTACGTCTAACCTACCATCGACCGTGAGTCACGCTGTATACGACATAAATAACATTTTATTCATTTTTATTAATTTTATTATTACTTAATTAACACGCTTTTATCAGCTTCACCTGTGTGTGTATATATATATGTATGTTCGCTTGTAACTCTCAAGCTCGGGATCTGAATATTGCTTGATCTATTTGCGGGCAGATGGCGCTATACGTAACCTTCCTGAAATATCGGCATTATTGCTTGATGCATTCGCGGGCAGATGGCGTTGTACGTAACCTCCTCGATATAATTCGAACTCACTTTATATGTATTTGTTCATTTGGAAAACGTATTTTAAGGCACGCGATGTGCTGCCTTATTTGTAAACCTCCTTTGTGCGCCAGCTGTCTTGGTCTTGGTAACAGATTTCCAGGCTCCCTCTCCGAAATGGGAAAATATCAATGGTCATTTTTCTCTGAACAATATACGGCTGATTGATCCCATAGTTAAGATAAAATAAATACAGTTTGAAAATACTAAAAAACACGCTTTTATAGCATATGAAACTAAAAAGTGAAAAAAAAAAGTTTAACAAACTAAAAGGCACGCGTTTAAAGAACATCGAACTTAAAAGTTGAGAATATTTTCCTCTAGCCTCTACCTCTAAACGGAGCTTTAACGTGAACCAACCTTTATTTTCAGCCATCGGAGTTGTCCTGACTCGCTCCTCCTACTCCTTGGCCATTAGTACCTACTTCAACGAAAAGAGAAACAAAGCGTTCGGTATAACGATGACGATAGCAGGACTAGGTCCGATTCTGATGCCGCAACTGCTGGACCTCCTCCTGGAATCTTTCGACACCAAAGGAGCCATTCTGATCCTCTCCAGTATCTACGCCCAAACTTTCATTGCTGCTTGCCTGCTACAGCCCGTCAAGTTCCACTTGAAGGAAGTTCTGGACGAAAATCAGGAGGGAAAGCTGTCGAAAATCGAGGAGGTGGACGAGGAAGACAGTGCTCTGGGGGAAGACCAAGAAGTTCTACATGAAATTCCTAAAATCACAGTCAGCAAGGTTCCCAGAGTTAGGAGCAGTGAGTATGCAGAGATGCTTTTATGGCCGGTATTTTGTCGATTGTTTTTCCAAGTATGCATTGCTGAGAAAGAGGATACTCAATAATAATGATCAATTATTTAATTGAAAGGTTGCGTAGTACAAGAGATACTAATCTAACCTCACAAATGGCAGAATTCAACACCTGCACGTGATAAATCAAAGCAGACATTGCTCTTCCATCCAATCTAAAACAGTAGTTTATTCGTCAATAATACGACTCTATACTCTGTTTCCTACTTCTTAACGAAGCCGATTAGTTTGTGTGGTCTTCCAGGTTAGATGGTAAGAGTACGGCCACAGCATAGGTAACAATCAGTAATGTCACTTCGCTTGGCGGGAAAAGTTAGCGCATATCCGTCACGCTGATGAGTCCGCCATTTTGGGAAGTGACAGACTTTCTCATTCTGCTTTTGGCTTTGGTCTTGTTAGGACAAATTGTGAATTAAATGATTAATCTCTGTACTGTCTTTTTTGTCTCTTCTAATTTATTATTTCCAACGATATCTCTCCCCAGCTAGTTCATAATTTATTATCTAGTTATTTAATAAATTGCTCTGCACATTTCTTTTCTGATTTTCTATTACAAAAAAAATATCACTGCCGATCCTTTTGATCTTTTCTTATCTTTATCTTGTTACGTTTTCCACTCATCTTTACTCACTAAAGAGTAATCGATAACTTATTTGATACTCTTCTTTTCCCTTGCCTTCTTTTCCTTTTCCTCCAACTCCTTCTTTCATTTAACTTCCCCTTTTACTATATAAATCTTTCATTTTCTTCTCCAGTGTGATTTCAGGTTTTAAATCATTCTGTATATGAGGATGTTCAACAAAGAAGATTCGATTGAGAATTGATGTGAAAATCTCAGTATTCTTTTATCTTGTAGAACAATTGATCATATACTTAAAGTTAAATGCAAACACAATCAGAATTTATAGATGTGTTAATATTTACATAGTACTGAAATATTCACTGACAGAATCAACGAAATTTATTTCAATAAAAACGATGGAAAAATTAGTCACATGACTGTTTTTGGAACGTGTATCACTAAAAATTGTTTGATTAAAAATACGTCACTATATTTAATAAATCATTTGAACTGAATTAATTTTGAAAACTTTCTCGATACTCAATCATCAAATTTAAAAAACTCTACTTATTTCTAACTGAATAATTGACGGTAAAAATTGGATTGTTTTAAAAATTTTGCCTGTTTTAATATACCGAAGTGGTTGACCTACAGTAATACAGGGCGAGGATTTGAGGACTCATTAACAGTGTCTGGGATGGCGAAAGAAATGGGCCTCAGGCGGTTTTTGATGGTTAAAAACGTATTGGAAAGGTCAAAAATCTCGAAAAGTGGATGCGACACGATTTGAACGATAGAAAAAAATTGTCACGTTACGAGGTTTGCTCATCTTTGCTTTCGCGCAACCAAAACGATCTTTTTTTTGGATCGGATCGTCATATGTGATAGAAAGTGGATCCTCTACGACAACATGAGACGTTTGGGACAGCCATATTTTCAAGCACTTCGATAACTTTCCCACCGGTAGAACCGTCGCCGATCAGAACCAAGCATCGAGACACTACAGACTCATAGAAACGGGCAAATCTTTTGAAACACCCTATTAATCTAGACATGGCACAGCAATTTTCACCAGAAGTTTTTTTCGATTTGTTAAAGCAGCGAAATTGAACAATTTTCTTGTTGCAAGATTTAAAGAGTCAATTTTAAATTATAATTTCAAGATTTAGTTTTGCAATGAATTTAAAAGCGGACTGTAATAATATAGTAGAAAAGAGCGTGGAAGAAGAATTTCTGAAGGTATGACTTTTCAAAAGTAAATGAGTTCCTTTGTTTTGAAGATTCCAACAATAAACGCAAATAGTGCTTGATTACTTGGAGAAATTTATGAGTTTTCATGAACTAAATTTCTTGGGGTCGAGTTGAAATTCGAATTAAGCTAAATGTAATCATCGTATTTTTCAACCTAGATTTAATTTTGATTCCAGATTCATATGTGACATCTCGAGAATTACCGTTCCGCAGAAAAGATTCCATCATCTCGATAAGTTATGAACAAGAAATTGCGGGAATATACGGCTTAGACACCAGTGTGATGTCTCTCGAGCCAGGTAATATATATATATAAAATATTTGAAGTGAATTTTTATTTCATTTAGTAACAAAGTATGTATACAAAGTAAGTTAATGAAAGAAAGAATTAATGAATCAACTGTCTCAAACAAATTTATTTCCAACAATATTTCAATAATCACAACTGATTTATTTATAACAACACTAATATATCACTAAATATTTACCTAAACTGTGATTTTATGCATTATATAATAATATATAGTTATGAAAATCAAAAAATATAGCAAACTGGATTAAATAATCATTTCAAATATTCAATATATTCTTCAATCCTCAATCTGTACAACTTCAATTTATTATAAAAAAAAATGATTCCTACATACATTATAGGCTCGCTTGGTTCATCTATTAAATCTTCCAAAACTTGAGAGGAAGCTTGATGCCACCCACCAAAAAATAAGAAATTCAACGTTACTGGTATATTAGCCATATTGCCATCCAGTCAGCCAGCGCTCTCTGTAGTGTATGCTTAGATTAGGTAATATATCTTTCCTTGTCTAAGAGTGTATGCGACAATGAACTCTTTCTAACGTCAATGGTTTCCACAAACTTCCTATTTTTGTTAAAATAATTTCAAAATGAATGTTGAGCCTAGTTTTGGTAAAGCTGACTCCCGATAACTTACCAAGAGTCGATTTTGAAATAATCGATGAATTTTACTTGAAAAATTTGCAAAACTTTGGTACCGAAGTCAAGAATAAAAAATTGAAACGGTGGGTGGTATGTTTAGTAGGTCCTTTTGATTTATATGACATTCATTTCAGACTCTGTCTTTTATCGAAGGATGGAAAGTATGGTGACTGAAAAGAGAAGCAAAAATATGTACAGTGAAATGTAGAATTACTCCAGAACATATCAATCCAAAAATAATCTGAATTTTTTTTTTTCGGAATGTAAACTATTGACACGGAATATGCAGCAAAATAGGCACCTGCTGAGACCTACCTTTTACAAAAAAACGTTCTTTAATTAGATAATTGTAACAGTTGTATTCAACAGAGTTAACAACAATAACAACAAAAATGGCGTCTGTCAAATTGGATCATCAGATCTGTGATTGAATATTAAAAACCAGTACACTTGGCAACTCCGCTCTAGACACGATCAATTTTATTGGTCAACAGACACACGGCCAATTTAAATTCTTGCTTTTCGAATTATTCTTTTTTCTGCAGATATAAAGAGATTTTGGGACCGATTAGGCTTGATATGTATAATATATCCCTAACTCGATCAGTCTATAAGCAAACCAGTATCATTTTCCATAACATGAAACAAGCCCATAACATTTAAAATAATTTGCGTTGGCGTATGTAGTTGGAGCATCTGCCTTGTGATCCAAAGATTGTGTGTTCGAATTTCATGGATCTTATATTTTTTTCATTAGCAGCAGTACTGTTGTACAAAAAAAAATGTATGATATATTTGTTGAAAAGTGATTTTATATACATGATACATCATCTTGAAGCGTTTTTTATTATATTTCAATTTATTGAGTAATATACAGGGGTTTCATTTGAAAAAATGAATTTTTGACCACTTTTATGCTTAATGGAAATAATAGTAATTTTAGTAAGCCCTGTATGATATGGAGTTGATTTCTTGGTGTTAATTAAAAGTATGTTTTGGACCATATTTAGCACAAATTCTGTTTAATCTCAAAAACCGATAGAGATAGGTATAGGACATTATTAACAAAAAGGTATTATAATAAAATAGCGATTCCAAAAATGTGTTATCATACGGGGTGTTCAATTAAAAAAAAAATAAAGTTGTGTTCAATTAAAAAAAAAGTTACTAGGACTTTCTGATAAAAGTGGCCGCATTGCTGAAATTAGTTCATATCGATAAAACAGGTAAGGAATTGTAAATTTTCAAAAAAATTCTGCGTTGCGTTTTCTATAAACTTGTAACCTACCACCAACCATGAGTCAGGCCGTATATTCTCCACATGTTTCAGATAGTGAAACAAAGAAAAGGTTTACCTGAAACAATTACTCTCCCTTCTTCTTTTCATTATGAATGTTTTCCAAACAAATGAATAAAATAAAATAATTTCTTGAAAAACCTTTGATGTGACTGTGAAAGGAAATAAATTAGATAATATTCATAAAAATACAAATTTTGTTCCAATAAAGTGCAAGAGTTCAGAAAATCTTAGAAAAATACTTAATGACAAATTCAGCTTACCTCTGACCATTTTCCGTGATTAAAATTTTGTTCCTCTTATATGGTGTTAACAAATAATCATGATCGTTGATATATAGACCATCAAGGCTATAGTTGGTGAATAAAACACAAACTCTTCTATTGGGATTATCAGTTAGTACACCATCATGTTTACCATTATTATTAGTCTCGTTCTCATTCACTGCTACTATTTTCCATTTACGGTGTCGCCTAGTCTTTGGAGCTAAAATTTATTTCTATGTGATGGAATTTGCCAAAACTGTATGGAAATCGATAATATATTCAAATAACACTTTGTGAGATTTTCACTGAACAGTACAAGAACACAACACTTGTTTCGCTATACAATAG
This sequence comes from Leptinotarsa undecemlineata, assembly GCA_015342065.1. Classification (NCBI taxonomy): domain Eukaryota; kingdom Metazoa; phylum Arthropoda; class Insecta; order Coleoptera; family Chrysomelidae; genus Leptinotarsa; species Leptinotarsa undecemlineata. The sequence goes on along the minus strand of WOGP01006414.1, from coordinate 6,210 downwards.
CTTCCTCAGACGTTTTTATATTGACCCCTGAGAAAGCTATTTCAAACACATGTTGCAGTTTTGTCAACTGTTCAGTAGGAATCTCACATTGAAGTGTTACTTCAATTTGACATTCTTTAATACCATCAATTGAACATCTGAAAAATTTGGAGTCAATGATTTGTAATGCATCTTGCAGCTTTGATCGATACTGAAGTTGTGACATTTTTATTAAGGAAGTCAAAAGAGTGGAGAAAATTACCTGACTTTTTCTGGTCATGAGAAGTTGAACATTGATAGTTGGAATTAGAATTTCCATTAGAAGAGTATTGTAGTTCACGAACTTCACTTGTCTCTGGGCAACCTGAAAAAAAAATCAATTCAAAATAATATTGAATGCTAACAGTTGAAGTAAATAGATGGAAAATGTGGGTCTGATAAAAATAATAATGAAAGAGAACTGGGCCCTCTGGAACAAGACTAGTCAATCTTATGATAATGCCAGTTAATTTGGTGAAACACACGTCGAGAAGAGTTTCGAGTTCTGGTGTTTTGGAGCAGTGCTTGTTTTGGAATAATAATCACGTTTATTTACATCATGTGAATTTTCAAGTACTACGAATATCTAAATGAACGTAGTGTTGTATGACTGTTTAAAAAATGTTGATGTATTCAATATTATTTTGAGTTATTTGTGGATTATCTTCAGTATTATCTGAAATATTGAAATTAGGAGAAACAATTGTAAGGTTTTCATAAATATCAATGGAACAAAAAAATTGAACTAATATTATAGTTGTTTCATAAATAATGAATGAAATCAATCAACTGGAAATTATGAAATTTTGTTCACTAAAAGCTGTAAAGTCATTCTGGAATGCACCAAATGCTACAAACATGGAAAAGGCTCATAAGGTAAATAAAAAAAAACATCGAATAACCTAAGGCCATCGACTCAAGTACCAAAGAATCCTAATAATTAGGAAGCCTTTACTCCAGATCATTTCATCATTGGACCATCCTACACTGTTTTGCCATGCGTTTATATTTATGTGAAAAATATTGAACTTTCAGCTAAATCGAAGGCAGCCTAAAATGACGAATTAGTTTCAGCAACGATGGAGTAAGGAATACAACAAGGAATACAAGGGAGCAAACGAGACAATGATCAACCAAATATCAAAATAGAAGATTTGGTTAATGTCGTAGATTCCAACAGCCCAAGGAACATCTGGACCAGAGAAAAAATTACCTAATTGTACAGAGTCAAAGACAAGGAAGTGAGAGTAGTAAATGTAATGACACCGAATGGCTATCAACTACTGTGACCAGTTTCAAAACTATGTACACCGGATATCTGAAGAAATAGCCAATAGACAATTTTCGAGTAAATGTTTGAGAGGAACAGTTCATTATTACACATTGTATTCAATTGGATTGTGTTTTATTGTTTGTTTTTGTGACATTGTGTGACAATCAGTGTGATTTCAATTTCATGCATATACAAGGGTTGCCTTTTATATTTCGGGATTAGAGAACAAAAACAAATATTAATCATCGAAAATCACTTTATTATTTTTGAAAATATTCCCCATGAAGATCTATACACTTTTGCATGCGTTTGAACCAATTGTCTTAGCACTTTTGCCACATTGATTGGGGTATCTCCAAAACATGCATTCTGAATGCAGCAACCGCTTCTTCAGGTGTCGAAAAACGTTGACTTCTCAGTTTGTTTTTTACGTGTGGGAATAAAAAGAAGTCATTCGGTGCCAAGTCAGGACTATACGGCGAAAAACTCATCAAATCAATGTTTTGGTTGCTCAAAAATGCAGTTGTTTGAGCCGATGTGTGAGAGCTCGCATTGTCGTGGTGAAGAGTGGTTTTCCTGATTTCTTGGAAGACAACTGGCAAACAAATGGTTGTGTACCACTCAGAATTGATGACCATTTGCTTGGAAGTGCTTCGTGCTCGAACAACTTTTGTTGGATTTGGCTCTTCTTGAAACACTCATACAGTCGACTGCTATTTACTTTCGGGCTCATACGAGTGAATCCACGATTCATCACCTGTCACGATGTCATAGAAGTGTTTCGAAGCACCGCGATCGTTTTTTTGAGCATTTCCTTCGACCAATTGACACGAGCCTTTTTTTGAGCGATTGACAAATTGTGTGGGATCCAACGGGAACACATTTTTTTGACAGTCAAATGTTTATGTAATATTGAATGTATGCTGGTCCCACTAATGCCTAAGGTTGTCTCAATCTCACGATAGGTCACATAACGATCTTGCAATATCAGTTCGCGCACAACCAATGGTTTTCGGAACAACAACTTCACGAAATTCGTCTTGGAGTGAACTACGACCACGATTGAATTCACCATACCATCGATAAACACTGGTCCTTGATGGAGCTTCATCGCTAAAAATTGAATCAAGTTCATTCATGCACTGTTGCTGAGTTGATCCACGCTGAGATTAATCTTTTAAGTTACTGTAAACAACACAAATAGCGCGTGTATACAAAACGTATTGAGTTCGAATAGGCTCAAAAACAGTGTTGCCAACTGGATAAACTATAAAGTCGCTACACATGACCCGAATTCCGCTACACCGCTTCATATTCCGGTACGCTTGTGTATCTGACAATCAGTTCGCGCATGCGCTCTATCCAAAATTAAATACTACAAAACTCACAGTTTGTAGTTTGTGTACCTTTCAGATATCACAAAACTGAACTGTCGCTAGTATCAGGAATCAGGATCATGCTAAATTTCAATCGCGCAACTCAGTATATGGTACCTAATTTTTTAAAATTACAGCAGTTAATTTTTGAAAGCTGTCGTTTCGACCAAATATTTCTTAGCTTGAAATAATTATTTTGGAAAGTAGAAATAAATATCAATTCGTTCACGTACGTATAGTCACACTGATTTCTTGAACAATCATTCGCGATAGATCTAATCCATCCTTTCAAGTTGGAATCAAACAACCAATATTGAGAAAAAGTTTGTTTGTGAGACTTTTAGTATTTTTTTTAACAAGTCAGATGAACTAGCTTCCATTTCCACTATAATTTGTTCCATATAATTTATAATACTCGAGACAGTCGAGACTTTAAGTTTTAAGATATTGGAGGTTACATGGTTCATGATATCACAGGATAGTTAACAATTATGCTGTGATGATATGAATGAAAATATCCAAAAATATTCTTCTCGATTATCATGCAATGGCCTCAGCCACTGGGACTATAACGTATTGATTGTGCATTCAATTATTCAAGTGTCAGCTGTCACCTTCGAGTGCTGTCCACTGCCTGTTCTTCCATTTTTTTCAATATTGGTTATTTGTAGAAAATTACGCCACTTTATATGTTCAAATTGATTGATTGAAAAGTAAAATTGTGTGAGTTAGCTGAAATAGTAAAGATATTAAAAGAACGTATTGGTTTTATATTGCATGCTCATTTGACTATGGGTAAACTCTGTTCAAAGTGGGTGCCGCGCGTGCTCACTGTTGACCAAAAACAAGGAGGTCTTGATGATTCTGAACAGTGTTTGGCCATATTTGAACATAACAATCCGGAATTTTTGCGTCGATATATGACAATGGATGAAATATGGATCTATCACTTCACTCTGGCATCAAAACGACCGTCATCTGAGTGGGAAGCAACTGGAAAACCTTGTCTAAAACGCAGAAAGCATAACAATCAGCTGGAAAAATGTATGGCCCTCGGTATTTTGGGATGTGCATGGTGTAATATTCACCGACTATCTTGAGAAGGAAAATATCATCAACAGTGAGTATTATATCATTATTGAAGCGTTTTGAGGCCCAAACTACAAAGAAATGACCGCATATAGACATGAATTAAACTTCGAATTTCTCCCACATCCACCGTATGCTGGCTGTCCGTAGACCTCAAAAAAATGCTCACCGGTAAGAAATTTCGCTCGAATGAAAAGGAAATAGTTCCACAAAAGTTTTGTAGAGCAGCGCTGGAATGATGATGTGACCAATTTTGAACAAAAAAAAGCAAAAAAGCGTTTTCTTTCTTCGGCCCGGGACATTTCAGACCATGTTATAAATAGATTGATAATTTAAATTTTTTGACCTTTCGAGTAGAAAAATAGGTTTAGCTGACACTTCGCCCATTCGTCATAAGGTTATCTTTAATTAATGTAAATACAAATTAGATATCCTTTATCTCTTGTGATGAATAAAGTCGATTATTATTATCATTCTCTACCTATCTAACGACTAATAATTTTATCCGAGTATAAACTGATTTTGAACACAAGAAAGAAATTTCACAAGCTCATTCGATATGATTTTCAAAAATCATGTTTTGAATGCCTCGCGGTAGAGAGAGAGGTTATGTTTATTTCGAAACAAACCCTACGCCAATATTATTATTGTTATTGATATAATTGAAATTGTATGTATATGATTCAATAATTTCTCGTACATTCTCAACGTTTTCCTCCGAAATTAAACTCAACCAAAGAGTGTAACTGGTCAAAACATATGTACTTTCTCTCCTCTTGGCGGTCCGTTCTAATCTAACGCCTACGTTATGTAAACAGTTGATGATTACCATTAGCGAGAACCATGCCAAGTAAATATTTATGCATTCATTATGTGCCCAGCCTGTTTCGTCATGGTCAACTCGGATGATTTGAAGGTGAAGGTTGCGGACACTACGAATCTTGTGGGTTTTATTATTGGATAAACACAACAAAACATCGACAGATACAAATGCAATCCTTTCGACTGCAATGAACAGTATCATTACTGCTAATTTATTATCATATTGAAAACTCGTTTAAACAATTAGTTCAAATGATAAATGTTGATAATATTTACCGAGTGGATTTGAAAATGGTTTTTACTTCTTTTCTTGTGAGAAAAAAACAATGAAATTTGTGGGAGTGAAAATGAGTTGGATCGAAAAGTATATTGTTTTGTTGTGAGAAAATAATGTTTTGTGAAGCGAGTTTGACAATCATGCGAGCTACACAAAACTCTTTTTCTCCTAATGAAACAATTTTTTCTTCAAAAGAAATGAAACCAAAGCATAAAAGCTCACATACCCTAAGTGCTAACATAGGTTGGTTTCAAAATTCTGGAATAATAGCATGAGTAACTTGATATCAATTCAAATAATACATACTGTTTGATAGGTGAGACAGTATGAAGTTTTCACTTGCCGAAATCAATTCTCATTCGTAATTTTATGACATCCTTCAACTCCAATAAACAAAAACTATTTGAAATTATCACTTTATCTCTCATATCATACGTTGAAAGTAGACCTTCATATCTATATTGCCAGAGTATTACAATTATAACAGTTTTATAGTTGCCTTTATGTGAAGGAAATGGTTCATTTCCCAATACAGACGAAATACAAATTCTGAGAGACTGACGATAGTTATTTACGTTTGGCAAAAATACTCGCAATCGCTACCACAAAAAGAGGCGAATCCATCGGAATTTCTCAGATGAATTTAAGAACTCGCCTGTTATAAAAACTATCAATAAATGTGAAGTGTACAGTGATCATCTTCTGCTTTCTTTAGACACATTTTGAATTTTCACCATTATTGTTACAGTCCATTGTTTTCAAAATTTCAATTTCGGCGATTCCTTCGAATCTATGGCGTATTTATTTCCAATACAAGTCGTTGACATCTGGATATTATGTATGTTTTATGCTTTTAGCAGCACTGGAGTAGTCGGGTATATGAAACTGCAATATTGAGGTTAACTTTCAAATTCTAAGCTGAATTATAATTTTATATAACATTTCATTCCATATTAGGTAAGGCTCAGATATGAGAGTTGCTGTGTTGGGTATTTCTACTGTTGTTCTTCAACCATTAGTTAATACAGAACAAAGTTTTAAAATTTACCCCGTTGTATTCTATCAACAACACAAATACAATAAATAGCTGTGCTGAAGTGAAACAAATTTAATATCTAACATTATAATAATAATAATAATAATAAATCTTTATTTTTCAGTTAAAAAGCATAAATGTATGATTACATTCCAGCAGTAACTGACAAAAACGTCATAATTGATATAGAAATTAATTTAAATGATATGACACAGTCATAAGTTACTAATATAAAAGAAATAAAATATATAATTATATAGAAATATAAAAAATTCAAAGGACATATCGACTTAATTAAAAAAGAAACAACATGAACATA
>WOGP01006413.1:0-12401 GCA_015342065.1 Leptinotarsa undecemlineata | reverse complement strand
GGGAAGCTTGCGCCGAAGAAATATCTGGCGATGACCATGAAAAATCTACGCTTTACCATAGGATTTCTCACTGGCCAGTGTCAATCAAGGAAACACCTCCATAATATGGTGCTAGTGGACACACCTCTATGCAGGATGTGTGAACAGGAAGATGAGACTGTCAGGCACGTCCTGTGCGAGTGTCCGGAGTTATCGTTAATAAGAGAGTGTGTGTTCGGCGAGTCTTGGCCTACACCTGCCGATATAAAGGAGATGTCTCCCAGCGACCTATTCACCTTCCTGGAAAGGACAGGATGGACGATGACCTAGGAGGACAACTCCTCGGAACGAAGTACAGTGGGTCACATGAGGCCTAAGTGCATGGGCTTACACTCACCCTCCCTACTCTACAGATACAGAACCCAGGCATTAATTTTCGCCAAAAAGATAATGTCAGGACAAATTCCGCTTTCTTCTTCGATAAGTTTGTTGGGGGTTAAAACGGACACAATCATGTCGCTGGAATTGCAAAGACTGCTTCTCAACATTTTGAAACTGTTCCGAACCAGAAAAATGTACACACTTCAGCAATTTCTGATGTTTTATAAAGCTCTGATCAGACCTTCTTTGGAATATTGTTCTCATTTATGGAGCTCTGCCCCCAAACATACCCTAAAGTTACTCGATTCCATCTAGAAAAAATCTGTCTGTTTCTCCGTTAATCAGCTGCCGCCCCCATACGAACGACAACTCTCAGAAGTTGAGAAACTTGTGCGAGCTAAGGACTAACAACGTCTTACCTTTTAACGTGTGATTCCTAACACGGAAAAGAGCCAGACGCGAACATCACGTGCAACCTTGATAGTCTGAAATATCGAAGAAAGGTTAGAGACTTGTCTCTCTTCTATATATACTTTCACGGAAGGTGTTCAAGTGATTTGACAAATTTGATTCCACCACGAGCGGTACATATCAGAAATAAGCGACGGACTGTGGCTGCTCATCGTTTTGAGGTTCAACTGAGTACACCTCGAACTTCACCCTTTAAGAACTCTTTCATCTGAAAAACTGTATTTCAAATCCAATGTGAATCGCTACTTTTGCACCTGTAGTGCGCCTGTAGTGCTTGTGTTTTGTCCTTAAAAAATTAAACAAGTGAAAATGCATCATTTTTGATAATACAAATTTCCCGGCACTTTGGTAGAATGTAGGCACTGTAAAGATGCCATCATATTTAGGAAAATGGGCGGCAGGTTCCGATATAATCAATCTAGGTCACGAACGCGTCCGCTATCCTCGTGCAACTTCCTACATTATCCTTATCTAACCGGGACAGAGTTATGCATTCGAAATTATCTGAACATCGTGGTAATGAGTATGATAATTACCGAAAATCGTCCTAGGGAACGGATATATGCTTTTCGATTTCTCAATGCGCATCATATGAGCAGCTGATCGAGAACACCTTGCCTTCAATTTAAGGGCACCTGCGATGACCTTGTCCTGCAGATAATTTCATCTCTAGATGAAAGCAACAGGTGGAATTGGCTGATGAAGAGCTTTTTTGTTAATTTCTCGGTCGATGATAAGGAGATACCAGCCCAGCGAGATGGGGGAATAGTGACTGGACTAGGCTAGATTTGTGACGGTTAGAGCTATTAAAATAAATGTTGCAATATCTCAAATCGGCCTCACGTCTTTAAATATCGACTAGATATAATAGTGGCGTCAATAAATGCGTAAAACAGACATTCTTCGTAAGTCCTTCGAAACAGTTTATTGCATTATTTGAAATCAGAAACTTTGTTTAAATCTGTCTGTTTCTGTTTAAAATCTGTTTTTCCGTTAATCAGCTGCCGCCCCGATACGAACGACAAGTCTCAGAAGTTGAGAAACTTGTGCGAGCTAAGGACTAACGAGGTCTTACCTTTTAACGTGTGATTCCTAACACGGAAAACATATATGACATATAAACATATATGAAAACATATATGACACTTATACAAAAAAATCAGTTTTGAGTGACTTCTTTTGAAAACATTCGCACAATAACTAGTATATTATTAGTTTTCGTTAGATATACTAATGATGGAACTTATTTATTTCAAGAAATTAAGGAAACAGCTGCAGATACAAACTGAAGAAAAAAGCCTTTCGAAACAATTAAACGAACGTTCATAGTTAAAACTGAAGGGAAAAAAATAATTTTCTTGTAATTTAATGTTCATATGTCCACTTTGTATGTATCTGAAAGAAACTTCGGGGTATGCATTATATACCTTTATGAAGAGTTCATTTTGAATTCAATTGCTTTCTTCTTTCATAAAGAGAAGTGTAAAACCAAGAAGTTTTTCCCCAAAATTGTTCAAATTCTTCAGGTACTCAATTAGAGAATCCAGAGTGAGAACTTAACAGTTCTTCCAAGTATACCAAAATAATCTAAATATCCATAGTATTTCCCAAAACTAGAAATATTTTTTCGATATTGGTAAAACAAAGCAATGGAAGAACCACGTGCACCACACGATTTTCAACTCTTTAGCAATTTCAAATAATCCGTTGAAGTGGATAAATAGTATAAGTAATTGTTAAGCATGTTATTTTTATATCTTCAACTGATGAGATTTTTAGTCTGATAAACTTTGATAAACCTTTAGTAATATATTTGCATACAATATGTACTCAATATTTTTTTGTACTTGCAATAAAACCATTTGTATCCTACTATAAACATGCAAACTTGATTCATTTACTACTTATGGGTGTACTTTCTCATGTCTTCGCTAGTTTTGAATATTAGATATATAGGTAATTGTTAGAATAACTTACTAAAATATATTTTGAATTCACCCATCTCCATTAAAAGTTGTCTTTCTGTGAAAGAATATTAAAATGAATAGATATAACAACGAATACTTGAATGTTTGTAACTACGGTGCCTTATCACAATAAGGCACCGTAATATAATAATATATTATTATATAGTATAATAAGTTTTTCCGTATACCTCACATTCGAATTACAATACCTATATGTTGCTTACTCCAAATTCTAACAAAAATGTAAAAAGTAATTACTGTTCCCGTCCTTTAAACTTCAAAATTTCAATCTTCATTGGAAACCTGAAAAACAATAACGGGTCGTATAAAAAGAATATAAATATTATCAAAACGTACATCAAAATAATTTTCAGAGTGTGAAAATCTTAGATTGTGTTGGCGTAAGTGCAGGATCACTGCAGCTGACAAAATTTTCATCAAAACTAACTGATACGGTTTAAAAGATTTTCACTTTGAAAGGTTTACAAAACCGCGACACGTGTTTCGTTATACATTAGTTTCCTCAAGGAGGACACATGTTTCACATCTCTAAGACATCTCTTGAATAAGTTGTTGTTTAGCAAAAACTTCTTTAATGAAAATCGTACAGAGAGCTGAATTTATAATTTTTTTGGGAAAAGCTTTTTGACTTTATATTTCTCTCTATCATCAAACAAAAATGTGGGACATTTACAAAGAAGTGAAGAAAAAATAATTTCAATAAGAATTCTTTATTACATTAGAAGTTTAGTTTACATACCTACAAATTGGAAGAAACAAACCATTTCAAAACAACTACTTTCACTTGAAAATTGAATTACATATATATTCTTTCGAAACAACTATCAGGTTTTCCAAAAGGGACTGATTTTGACAATTGATAACGGCTATCTTGTTGAACGATCGACCAACACCCTTAACTACGTCGACGAAACGCAAGATCGCCGAAAACACCGCTGCTGTCTGTTAGGCACGGTTGCCACTGGAGCGATACGATAAGTGATGCAACAGGTGATTCGATAAGCAGCCCGATCCTGATTTGATACCGATCACTCATAATCGTGCAATACATAATGGAAGCAACTAATCTATTACACACTGGAGCGATCGCGATACTACACCGATAATTATCGGAGTCGCGTCGGTGAGGGGGACACAGCTGCCTGGCCGCTTGAGCGAAAGAAAGGCGCAAAATTATTCGACATGTTCATGTCGGGTCAGCAAGAAGACGGTGCAATCCGTTCTAAGTATTGTTCTAAGGCGCGGTTCCTACTGGAGCGATACGATAATCGATGAAACAGGTGATTCGATAAGCAACCCGATCCTGATTTAACACCGATCACTCATAATCGTGCATATATAATGGAAGAAACCAATCTAGTGCACACTGGTGCGATCATGATACTACACCGATAATTATCGGAGTCGCGTCGGTAAGGGGACACAGCTGCCGGGTCGGTTGAGCGAAGGAAAGGCGGAATATCGTTCGACACGTTCATGTCGGGTCAGCAAGAAGACGTGCAATCCTCTATTTCCTTCGTGAAATTGGTGGAGAAGAACCCGTGCTTCTCGAGTCCCCTTGACACCAATATCATTAAAACATGGTAACTATTTGAGTTCATTCTATAAAACTCTCTAAATGTCTGTTCATATTGAGAGAGCTCACGGGAAACCACTGCCCAACTTTGTTTGATATTAAACATTATAAGGGTGTACCCTGTATTTTCTTGATTCCCCTTTCCTCTTTGGCAAGTACCGGTAAGCAAAAACAACGACCGATGAAAACAACTGCTCCGTTGTTCATCCTATAGGCTATCGTATCGCTCCAGTGCGCACTAGAGTGTGGCGAGGATAAAAGTTGAATCGTGCGATGAAATATTATCCATGTCATGTTGCATCGCTTATTGTATCGTTCCACTGGGAACGACACCGTAGACTTCAGAGTGTGCAGGAGTCAATTTCGTGTCGCTCATAAGAACTTGGCCTTTCGCAGACCACTCGAGCCTGCACCAGTACAAAATTTAACTGACCCAGGAATTGAAGGTAAACGACCATAGATAATGACGTGTCTTCGCTGAATGGGCTCTGGAGCAGTTGACAACTGACTCTAATTTCCATCATCTTCAGCGATGAAGCCCATTTCTGGATGAATGGGTATGTGAACAAATAAAATCATCTAATTTGGAAAGTATCCCAAAAAAGTCACTGTCTGGTGTGGATTTTGAGCTGGTAGAGTATTGGTCCATATTTCTTTGAGAACAACGTTGGCCAGTCCATCATTGCCAACAGCAAGCAACTATATATCGATGATTACCAACTTATTTTGGCCTGAATTGGATGATCTGGACACCAACAACACGTGGTACAGCGCTACGTCCCACACAGCTCATGCCGTATTGGATACTCTGCACGAACGATTTGAGAACATGGTCATCCCACGTGGAGGAGAAGTGAACTGGCCACCGAGATCATGCGAATTCCCATCGTTAGACTTTTTCTTGTGGAGCTTTCTCACAAACTACAGCGATCCTGAAAACCAACAGGTTTGTTCTGGTTCTACGAAAATCAGGTTCTGGGACGTCAGGATCATGCGCAGTTGTTATAAACCGTTCTGGTTTATTGAGGATAATTTCGGACTGATGAATCTTCTGTTCTGGTTTCGATTGTGAAATGATCCTAAACTGTTTTGAACCGTCCCGAATCGTTCTTGCTCTCGAGGCTGAACTGTTGAGAACTGTTCTCGTTGCTCATACGCATTCATGTGGAATGTTGAATGGAATGTTTGGGCTATATGCTAGGATGTTTTTATATTTATTTGATTTGAATAATTGATGATTGAGGGTAGATAACATTTGAATGTACTATAAGGATACGCTACATTCCAAAATGGACATGATCAAAAGTATTTTCTCGTCTTCATCTCTTGATATATACGATAGGTGGCACAGTGGTCTCCTCAAAAGCGATCTGGTTTAAAAAAGTGTCCGAGGCTATTTCGGACTGTTTGAGATTTTTTGTTTGTACGCATCATGTCTTGCGCAGTTTCGAAACAGTTTCGGATGTTAGAACCAGAACAAACCTAACATAACCCTTGCCATCGGTCAAAGTCAGCCTGATTTATGCGCCAGAAGCCGTGGCAAACATTTGAACTATGTTATATTACATCAATAGTTCTTTGAAACGAATCAAATATGTCGATGATATCTCACACACACTTCGTTTTATTTAAATTCAAAGATAGCAAGCGCTTAATGAATAACCATATACTTCCACATGAACATTGAATAACACGAAAATCACTTTTTCTCATTCAGTTTGTACTACAAACATTCGTTATGGAATTGAAACAGATGTCTTTCATACTAACGCTGAACAATATAATATATGAAAGAGTATTGATATAGAATGTCAGTTATATGGAAAACTTCGTAATTTCGGGGCGATATACTTCGTCTTATCACCACGTCAGCACCATTTTTGATACTATTAGAAGACGAAGCAATGTGTTTTTTCATAACATTACGACTTTATGTCACCGAAAGAGAAAAAATCTGAATAATACTGCCTTTTGAATTCAAATGAATTGGTGAGTTTTGATAGGGATTATCATGATTCGGTGATTTCTACTCAATATATTCAATATATTCATTCAACATCAGAGATTCTACAACTATTATTCACGATCTAATGATCTTGTGTAAAAATATTTTCTCGACTAAATATTTCATCAATATATAGTCAACTTGGGATTCTGCTACACCATCTACATGATTATCGAGACAGTTAATAACCATTATATTCATTAGGTGACCGAGAAGTTGAAAACATGACCTATACAGAGCACGGGAATTATGACGATAATACCAGAAAAACCTAACCTCAATTTTAACCAGACCAAAAGGCGTTTTAAACAACATACTAGAATTACAATAGTATACATATTCAAATTGAAAGTTTTCCTTTAACTTGATGTCACTACATTTTGCAAAACAAAGTCCGGTGCCACGTCTGTCTGTTTTTTTAAATGCTGATAAATACCGAACGGAGTTTCATACGATTTTCACCAATGAACGAAATGATTCAAGGGAGCGGTTTATGTGCATGATTTTGTGTGAAATTGAACGATGTTATCGGTCAGGTCGGTGGTACCATCTGGAGAGGTTTTATCGATAACGCTGCTCTTCAATATATAAATAAACAATTCACTACTCATTATTCTTTTTTATAGGTCTACAAAAAAATCGGCGATGGCATATGTCCATATTTTCAGGATAGCTGACTATCCGTTTCAATGTTAAAAAAAATTGTCATATATAATTATGATGCTTAGACAGATACGATATTAATCCTTATCAAATTGAATACGTTAGTTATTTCAAGCACTTCATGTACATCGCGCGAGAAAATAAAATCAAGTGGCCTCATAAACCGATGCGGACGCGTAATGAAGAAAGGTTAAACTTGCGTTGGTTTTGTTTTACGTAAGGAATAATTTAGAAGGTTACGATCCCATTTTTGTTTTGTGTTATCTTTAGGTAGATAGGTACACACTGTGCAGAAGTAAACACGTACTTAACTATTTGATAATGAAATTGTTAGTTGTGAACATACTTTTATCATAGTTGGGTCGCTAGTGTTGTGTGAGGAAGAAACCGACACGTATAAACATAGTGTTAGGCGGTTTATAAAAGAATTATTGGATGAATATAACATCGGTTAAGTCCAATTACAGGAAAAGAGAAAGTACTTCCTTAATTTATTACCAGAGCAAAAGAGCCTATCCACAGTCATTCTCGTCACTCACTTTCTAATTTTCCAAATTAACTCCAAAGCAGACTAAAATACCATACAAATAAATCGAAAACTAAGCAGCTGCCGAATTATACCGAAAATTCAAAGTAACGCCATACAATGAATAGACAAACTTTCACCTTAAATTTAAATTGAATCCACCCCTTTTCCTGCATATCCAGGTGACAAAAATGAAAAATAATATCCTAAAGAATTGAGGTAGACAAAAGTCTATCTGTAACGATGTATTACCATAAGAGTATGTACACAGGGGGGAGATATATATAGGGGTGAAAGATTCCAGGTGAGGGCTGAATAGATATTTCGATTGACGATCTGGACCATATATTGTTATATTACCTGAATTGAACCTTCGATGGCATTATTCTTGAATGGGGGTTGTTCGATACAATCGGATCGATAATATACAATTTGGTTGAGTTTAATATTTGATATGATGATGCTAGTTGCCAGCATTAGTAATCAACTTTAATATGGGGACTATTTTTGAAGATGATTTAAAATCAAGCAGAATTAAGCTTATGTACTCCAAAAGCCAGTATGTTCCTCAGTGTCTCAGTATGAACGCCGATAGGAATAACATACCTAAAAATATAACATATATTCCACGTACGGAAAGTAATAGGAAAAAGGAGTTGAAGGCATTGAAATGCGTACAAATATCTTTTTATTATCTTTATACAATTGTGATTCCAGAAACCGTTAAAATACTGGTATAATTTATTATTGTTGACAAAAAAGCATAAATTACTGTGATATTTACAAATAAGTAATATAAACTGATGAAGAAAATTAGTTTTAATTACATATTCCCCTTCAAGCTTTAATAACATTGGTCTGTTTCAAAATTTTTATGAACTTAATAATTTTTGAGACAAATGATAAATAATGATTCAGGACCTACGAGAGGCCGATGCAGAGAAAGACGGCGCGTAATAAACATTAAAAAACAGCTATAAACAATTAAATTTTCCAAATCCCAATTAAATATATTATTAACTATTGTATAAGGAATGAAAAAATAATTCTTATATATTTTTCTTTTTTATATATGTTTTTCATGGGTCAAAAGTATCTAAATTTCAGATTTTTGGAACCTACGAAAAATCATATCTTCAAAAATGATAACTTCAACATGAAAAGTGAACCTTTTCAATTTTTACTTCAATACAGAATTTTTCAAAAATAGCAATTCCTTTCAATTGATATAACAATTTCGGATTGAATAATCCCCATTGCAAATGCAAATGCAAATGCATGGTTGCCCCATTGCAACATGCATTTGTATCAGTAGGGTAATTTAAAGAGAATCTCATAAAAAAATTGAGGTTTTAGGTCCTCATGCTTCGATTCATCCTGGACTATCAAAGAATCATTTCAGAGTAGCGAACGTCCCTTTCATCAAAACACAACGTAAAAACTATAATAAAAAGTGATCGACGTTCGGTTCGGAAGAAACTAGGAACTGCTGTAAAATAAATTTACTTCAGTAAATGAGTAATCAAAATTATTTCAATAATTTTTCATAGAGCGAAAATTTTAATAAAAAATTTCAGTGGGAACAATTACCACTATACAAACTCCGGTTCGAAGTTGACAAAAAAATGCTGAGGAAATATTTAAATATTGAAATTTGATATGATCGTCAGTCCCCTACCTGTATTTTCACGTCTCTTATGGCAGGTTTTCCTCAGTTATCGATCTTCTGATCTCCTGGCAAATGTGTGGTGAGAGTCTGCACAACGGTGATTTTCCAAAGAACCAGAGGTTTTTGTAAAAATACCGAGAGAGTAAAAGACTTAAGAGAGTACCAAACTCGTTCGGCACATTAATGACTGTTTTTCTTGATAGGAACGTATACCAGTATACCGGGTGTAGGATTGCTACTGACTGGTACGCAATTACAAGATATACATACGTAGGAATAAATAATAAATAGGATAATCACTACCATAAGAAAAATGATAATAGTAATTTTTATGAATAACGGAAGAGAAACAACTGTTGAATATAAGAATATAATAAATATAAAATCAATGAAAATTTTACAATAAACGCGGGTCGGTAACAGGTTGAAAGTATCCAAAATTGTTATAGAACCAATCATGTTCATTTCAACGATTGCAATAAAAAGGTCGTATAAGTTTTCTTAGAAAAATGAATGGTTTGGAAATTAACAATGCTTCTAAATTGGTAGTAGACTTAAAATGTTCGTCGAATGGAGACGAATTAAAACTAAATACAATTTTGTTTGCAGTTGGAAGTGAGAACAAAACACTTCATTACAGTTTTTCTGTAAATACTATAACTCAGGAATTATTTATTTATTTCATACACTATTCTACAGGATGACCCCAATTACAGAATAGGGAGTAACAGTGGCATTTACAAGTATATACTTACATAATATAATTTGTGAACCCATATAAAAAAAACAAAACTGTCAGTTAGCTAAGAAATGTCTTTTGATTTGTATAATCTGGCAGTTGAAAATATCTAGGACATGACTAACAGAATTAGAGGTATCGCACATAGTATGTATTTGAGATTTTTTCATTTTACTTGTACGGGGAGTGTTGAGATAAAATGTGACACTATTTCTAGATGACCGTCTAGGAACCCAAAAATTCAACATATGGAACAGTTGAGAGCAGGTGATGATATTGTTTATGACCTTGAATGAAAAAGAAATGAATACTATTTTACTTCGAGACTATAAAAATTGTGAGTTGCAAGCAATTCATAATAGGGTATTCCTACATAGGACACGTGCTTTCAAGTTTAAAAAACATATATTTTAGAAAGCGCCTTTGTAGGGCTTCTAGTTGATTCATATGAACCTGAGAGTAGGGACAGAATTTGAGTAAAACTTTAATCGTCAGCGAGAGACAAGTAGAACATATCGAACGAGAAGATGAGCAGAATATTTCATATATCTGTTCCAAAAATGAGATGAATTTCAATTTTGTTCTGAAGAACATTTATTTATTCATCAATTTCTATTCTGTCCCCTCCATAGTAGGCCCCCTCAGATATAATACACTTGTACCAGCGTTTTTTCCAATCCTCGAATCAGTTCTGATATGCACTTTTTAGTATATCCTTGAACTCTCTTGGGAATTCGGATTTTATCTCTTCAATCATCGCAAAACGCCCTCCTTTCACGGGTTCCTTCAAACAGGAAAAAGTCGCAGCGAACCAAATGTGGTGAATACGGTGGCTGAGGCATGACAACGGTGTTGTTTTATGGCCAAAAAATAACGAACAAGCAATGACGAGTGAGCAGGTGCATTATCATGATCCAAAAGCCATGAATTGTTATTAGTCTAATCAACAACTTCAAAAACATGAAAAATAGAGATAAAGGTCCTAAAAATATGAGCGACAGCTCATTCGATTCGAAATCACCTCTAGAAAAATGTTTTTGAAGGATTTTGGTGCTGGTAAAAAATTGCAATTGTTATTAACAAAATAAGATTTTAAAGAAATGGTATTTAGTTTTTTGTTCATAACTCAAAAAATATTAATATTCAAGCAATTTTGAGCTCGTTAAAGAGGAGGAAATTTCCGATAAAAATGTCCTGGCTCCCGAAACTCTATCTCCATAATTTTAATTTGACGTTGAAAATAGGGTTCCGCTCGGCTGTTACGGCATGCGCGCACTGCCGCTAAAGAGAGTTTATCAAAAGAAATATTTTTTTTATAAAATGAAATGTCATTTTAAAAATTTGGAAAAAATCTAGTATCTTCTTAACACGTGAATCAATCGAGTCCCGTAGAAAAAAAAGTTTTATCACCATTTTTCAAAAAGTTATTCAATTGTTAACTAACACATTTTTTCACAATCTCTATTGGCATAAATAATGGGATAAAAGGTATAAATAATTGGCCTATACATTTTAAAATTCGTGGAGCCCTTTTGATATGCGTACTTCATACGATCCTGCGATAAAAGTTCATAAAAATTTATTAATTTATTAATTATGATTTTTATAGCTATTGCAAATAGTTTCAATAGTTCAATATTTTTGAAAAAAATTTTTTGTTGTCTAGAGATAATTATGATTTAAAAAACTTTTTTCTTAATTTTAATTTTTAATTGTTTAAAATCGATTTTTTTATATTTCGATTGTTTAAATAATTAGTTAAGCAATAATTTTGCTTTTAAAACTCATAATTTACACTTTTAAATAGTTTGGCGCTGAAGGTCCATATCGGACCTTTGAACAATAAAAATTATTTTAAGTCATAAATATCATTATTGAGAAACACAAATTCACATACTTTCTAGACGTTTGAATAAAATAAAAATAAAATTTTTAATATTCAAATTTATTCGTATTCTCGATGTTCTCATAGTACCCGTAGCTTGCCTGACTGTCACGGGTGCTATGAGAACAACCCCAACAGCCGCATTAGAAGTCTTGCTGAACCTAACGCCACTACACCTACACATTCAAGGGGAAGCCAGGTCAGTCAGCAGTGGACTGACCAGAGGGCAAATGCCTATAAGCATACTGCACGGTAAGAGGTACAACGAGCTGAACAAAGAGTTGGAAAGAGCAGGAATCTATATAATTAAACCAAAAACGAAAGTCTCATTAAGCCTTGGTAGAAAAGTGACGATATTCCAGGCAGAAACGGCAGCAATACGTCATTGTACAGAAGAGTTACTAAGGCAAGAGTTTGAAGAAAAGACCATTGCAATATACTCTGATAGCCAAGCAGCTATAAAAGCAATTAGCTCTATGCAGGTTAATTCCAAATTAGTCTGGAACTGCCTAGAAAAGC
>WOGP01006412.1:0-12402 GCA_015342065.1 Leptinotarsa undecemlineata | reverse complement strand
AAAATAATCAAAATCAAAAATATATCAAAAATCATGAAGTATTGAATAAAACCAAATATGGGGAATGCTTGCAAAATGTACCTAATTTGTGAAAATTAACTTGGCCCCTCGTGTCCGATTTTAAAATTTTATCTCGGCTGCGAACGTGTTAATGTATCTATCTACTACGACAAGACCCGACATCACATTCGCAGTTTCTTTTTTAAGTCGATTCATAGATAAACCAACAGCAGAAACCTGGAAAGCAGGAAAAAGAGTCTTACGCTATGTAGCAGGAACTAAAGGGGTTAACTTATTATAGAACTAATGAATATGATTTAAATTTAAAATCCTTTTCAGATGCTGATTGGGCAACCGACAAAAATGATAGAAAGAGCGTCAGTGGTAGTATCATATTCTATGGAAACAATCCCATATCATGGTACTCGAAGAAACAAAACTGTGTCGCAATGTCGACAGCCGAAGCGGAGTTTGTAGCAGCGGCTACTTGTGCACAGGACCTTGTAAATCTTACAGGAATTTTAAATGATTTAAAAATTGACAACAATGCAATACTTTATTGCGACAATAAGAGTTCAATTCTTATGTCTAAGAGTAATGAAAACTCAAAAAGGGCTAAACACATCGATATTAAATACTTTTACTTGAAAGACTTGATTTCTAAAAAGATTATAACAATCGAATATGTATCAACTGACCAAAATTTAGCAGACATGTTAACCAAAGCTTTAGGTACAGATATTTTTGTAAAGCTTAGAATTAAGTCCAATATAACTTAAGTAATTTTCATTTTGTAAAATTTCAAATTAAGGAGGAGTGTTAGAAATATAATTTATCAACACTGTATTTCTTTTCTATGACATTGATCACGTAACTAATGTTAGGTGTTCTATGACTTTTTGTAAATATGTATTTTGAGAGTGTAATATAATAAAATTATAATAGGCGATTGTGTTATTAAAAAGTATTCTACTATGGATATATGTTATTCAGAAATACAGGTAAATAGACATTCAACCTATTGAATACCATCTGATAGGATTTTGAATAAATGTGTAAGTATTTCATTACTCATAATTACTTTATATCAAAATAATATTTCACCTACTTACCGAGAACTTGTAAGTAGAAATACTAATCATGAATTGAACTGAATGAGAGTCAAAACAAAAACTCTGATTCATTCATATCTATCTAATCAATGAGCCTCACAAATCAAAAAAAGAATTGCCTTATAATTAGAGGTGAATACTTTTGGATTTAACACCCTGTATAAAAAAGGAAAACCTCCAATATAAATAATTTATAACATAACCACCTCCAAGTCCTTTCAAACGTTAAATTTGAAAATTATCAGACGAATTCAATAAAAGGATGTCTCAAATTATGTCTCATACGTTGTAATCAACTGGAGGTGTGCATTCAACTGTTTGGGTCAGGACTTTCCGGTCAGACAGTCTGCTTGATATACTGGATCGATATGAAAAGAAAATAAAAAGTATCCGTTTTTAAATTAAATATTCAAATGAATAAGTCACAGGTGTTAAAAAGTTCAGCTCTTTTTGACAGAGAATTGTGAAATTTATGATCGGATGCAGAGGCGTAGACTTTGTTGATGACTCGAAAATATGTAGGGATTAACAACCCGACCCGGTTTCGCACGGGTAGCAGAACATATATGTTTACATTGTTCGTGAAAAAAGTTTTCGTTTTCATCTAAAGAACGTGCTTTCTATGATATGAGGGCTGTTTTGTCCTCTAAAATGTTCCATAGTACAATTTCATGATAATAAGCACTGAATTCTCAGAAATATTTTGCATTAAAACAAATACATTGCTGTCAAGGTTGTGTCTCTATATATTTTATCATCATTTTTCTCATCCGTACGGTATAATTTCCGTATGCCACTGCGAGAGACAAATTGAGGCAAAACTCAGTCATTTCTGAGAATTTATTGGAATTATAGTATAGAATACTACAGAACATTCGACATCATTCGAAATTATTCCACAACCTTCCAGAACTCCCTGGATCATCCTGAAATGTGTTGTAATATTCGGGAACAATTTGAAATACTAGGAAAAATCCCGAATAAAATGATCAAGAGATTCATATGATCAATATGACGGTATCATCCGTCAGTCATCATCTGGTATTCATCCGTCAAAGAGGTTCCCGTGTTTATTTGAAAGGCTAGAATTTTCGCCTTCTAGAAAATTTTAGAGCAGTCCAGAATAATCGAGAGTATTCAAAAGCCTTCCACAATAATTCTGAAGATCCTATAACAGTTTGGAATGTTCTGGAAGACTTAGAAACGTTCGTGATCACATAAAGCACTTTTGAAAATATATTTGAACCTCTAGAAATTTCTTAAGGAAGTCCAAAACATTCAAGAGTGTTCGAGAGCAATCCTCAATATTGGGATTGAAAACCCAAAAATAGGGGGAAGTCTCAGTATAGTGTGTACATGCTTTTCAGCAATACTCTCAAGAATATATACTTTTTCGAATGTTTTGTCTGTGAAACTTCAAGTAGTTGATTTTTGATATAGTAATCTTCAAAATACAAATTGTTATCTATTAAAAAATTTGTATTTCATCTTTCCTCGATTTTTCATTTGGTACTTTGATAAGCTGTCGCAAATGATAGAAAGCGTTGTCAAGAACTATCACACTATTTACATTCAAATTTGGGATCAATGTGTTTTCAAACCATTTCTGGAAAATATTAGTTTTCACGTTCTAATAATAGTCAACATTGCAGTCCTCAAGTTTTTCCCCACATAATTTAAAGAATTCGGAATCCATCTCTTACCTCCTCCGCAATGCACAATGATTAGTCGTGATCCTTTGTTTGTAGGCATGTTAGGTATACACATTTTCGAACTATCAGTCCACCCTTTCGTAAGTGTGTCGTGAGTCTCATACCAAGTTACGTCCAAATAGAAAATTTGCCGTTGTTGTTGTCTACATTTAGTTACTTGTTCTAAGTATTTGTTACGCAATTCCACTATTCTTCTGCTTCACATAACTGCTTGACGTTTGCTTATTATTTTAAATATAAATCCTAGTATCCAATTCTGAAGAGTTTTGTCACAGCAGCTCACGTGATGGCCTGAAGTATTCAATTTATTCCTTATGATTTCAGTTTTAGGAGTCTCATTGCTTTTGTAACAGTCGTATATTGTTTTTCTCATGGTTTTATTAGATGAACATCTAAAGATTTTGGTAATCCTGTATCACATCGAGTCTTCCGTTTATAAGGTTTGTTTTTGACTATTTAAGTATAGTTGAGAAAGGAATTTCGGTCAAATCTGATATCGCTTTTAATAGTTTGTTTCGCTCGAAACCAAACTGGATATGTAGATTCTTATATACATTGAAATATACTGTGTGTTTCAAAACTCAAATGCATCCGAATCTTTTTTTTGCAGTGTTCACCATCGCTATTGGAATCACTTCACTGGAAAAAGTCTGCGTTGTTATTACACTCGTTATTAATATTAGTACTTGTCCAAAGACCACATTTTGAACAGATAACAAAAATTATAAGTACCTAATTATAACTGCAGCAATATCGAATTTCAGCACTCAAATCGCGATCAGTTCATGAACTGAACATGACGGCGATAACCATCCTCGCATGCCCCGATTTCTATTCGTCACCGTAACATGACTTCAAATTTAATTTTTTATGACTTTCAGCCAATCATTAAACTCGGTTGGCGAAAATTATTCAATACGAACCGCTTAGTCTACTATCCACGTGGACTATTCACTTCTATGTATTGGTTTTTTAGCCTTTGAGAGTTCCGCCAACTTTAACTCTGCTCAATATCGTTTACTTCGGCTGTACTAATAATTTCTTTATATTAATAGACATTCATTTGATATTGTACTTTCGTTAATAAATTTCAATTTGAATCTTTTGGCACACTTGACGTAATTTCATAATTTTTTTTTGATTTCACTTATTTTAAGTATTTGTCCAGGAAAGCTAAATCAACTTCAAATTACGGTTTGGAACAAAATAATAATAAATGTCTATAATGTAACTGATAAAAAAAGCATGTCCTCTGTAGCATGAGAATCGAACTCACTTTTATCAGGTTTTTCGCCGTTTGGCTTTTGAGCAGGTGCCTATACATATAAAATCTCTACCTGAACGGAAAAAGAATATAAAATCAAATTATTCTCAAGTAACTAAAAATTCACACACATCCCAGACCCCACACAATACTAGTAAACTTGGCCCTTATCACACTGCAATAAATAATAATAAAATGGGAGCACAAAACAAACTCGGAATTCACCTGTTACTTCATACCGTATAAGGCATAGGGTCGAAAATCTTGGAAATATCGACTTCCTCAAACAAGCAAATGCATCGTCATTTCAAATAAAGTCTTGTTCAAACGTAATGCCCCAAATAATTAGTTGTATTCACGAGTAAATGCCAATGGAAAAACAGTCGTTATAGGCGAGATAACCTCAAGAGATATTAAAAATTTCAGTAATAGGTAAAAAAATAAATCATCAATTCTAGTGAATCATATTATGTCCATAGTGGACAAATCATTAGTTTGAAAAAGTACCAAAGTGGATTTGTGATGCACTTCAAGAGGAAGAAGATATTTCTCTTGAAGATGATCACTTGGTGATCAAAACACGTGTTGAGGTGTTAATATAACGGTTTGGTGTTACTACATCAAAGGTTCCAAACAGTGAATCACAAGTACATAATGACGGCCAGGTCAACGGAACTGAATCTGTACTCAACAAAAATTAGACTAATATAAAGAGATATTTGTTTTCGAAGAACTGTAAAATATTTTCAGTTTTTCCAATATTTATTAACGTAAAAATCCATATTAAATCTTCAGTTGCTGATAAAGTCAAGATATTAGCCAAAGAGAAATGGCTTTTAGAATTAGATAGCTATAGTCTATATAAATATCTTACATATAGATTAGACGAAACACAAAGGAATAACTTCCAGAGAGGAATTTTTCTAATGATTGAATCAAAATATATCAGGAAAATGTGTACGCTGAATAAGAAACTCAAAACCCTTATATCTAAGAATAAACCAAAAGAAGCGACTCTGAAAGTCATAAATTTTGTCGAAAATCATTCATCACAATCGTTTTTTAAGGAAGAGATCAACCTTCTGAACAACGGTTTGAAATTTGGCATCCCGTCTTCCTAGAAAGCCTTGAGGATATCGTTGAAAGTTCGATTGAATATATGCCTGATTCCTCGAAGAGACTAGTTCGAAAGAAAATCAGAAATCAAATCTCCAGGAACACGAAAACAGATAACAGTTTGATCTTCATCTTGAAGATGATCTCTTGGTGATCGAAACACGTGTCGAGTGTTAAATATCCACCAAAGTTGATATTTAGATTTTTGATAAAATTTATAGTTTGAAAAAGTATAAAATATTCCAAATCAATTCATGGGTTCAGGTGAAAATATTTCATATTTTACTCAAGATGAAAGTTATTCAAGTGATGTAATACTTGCATGAAAGAAAAACTGTTTGATAATGTTTGATGTGTTTCAAAGTTGGTCTATTGTTTATTACGTGGGGACATATAGATAGATGTACATGAATAACATTTTGAAAACTCAACTATTTTCTTTCAATTTGACAATTTCCAATTTAGTGACCCATGATAATCCTTAAACCATATTACTGTTTTATTTCATTGTCACCGCACAATTCTTGAATACGGGTATAAGCACTACACCTGTTGTAGGATCTAGCAAGCTTTGTCGGATTCAAAATGCCAATATTAGTCGATTGGGGCGTGTCACAAGACGTCGGCAACACATCAAAGGTTGCGGTGAATTTATCATTGATATACCATAGCTTGCCATGATCACTGATTCAGGAGATGTTTCGGTTTTTATTTGATATGCTTACTTGCTTTGCGAGCGAAAAAATGGATAATAAATGATTATGGGAGTAATACGTGATGTACGGAAATATATCTAGAGGGACAAGCAAAATAATTGTATACTTCAAGGAAGAATACGAACATAACAATGATACTCTCAGTAGCAAAATTGATTATACATTTAAAAACATATATATGTTACTAAAATTACTTCAAGTAAAATGAAACAAATGCGGAATAAATTAAAATCAACACCACCTATTGACTGATGATTTTTCGTATGAAGAAGGAGGTAGTTGACTTCTACTAGTCTCAAAAAAATTGTGAATAAATAACCCTTTCGGCCAATTAGGCAGCACCCCTTCGAAGCATTGCACCAAATCAAATTATCAGAAATTCAACCCTCTTAAAGAACTGCAGAAGTGTTGAGACGCGTAATTAAAAAAAATAATATCGAGTACAAATTGAGTTATGGTTGCAATTTGAAGTTCAAATAGAAGGGTTACAAAGGAAAGTTGTAAGAAAAAAGGTATAAATCACAAATTAAGTGGTTTTTTAGGTAGATAAGGGGTGAGTTGTATAAAGCAAGGGGTCTCTTCAAATTAAAAAAGGGGTAGATGCGGCGGTATTGGATAATAAATTTTGGATTCTATTTAAAAGTTTAATACACTTGTTACTTGGAACGGAAAAATTTCGCGAGGGAAGAAGTCATTGATTCCACCTTGTTAAATTCTAGAGAAGATGAAAGTCCTATTCTTCTCAGTGGCATCGACAACAATATACGAAAATAAATTTCTTGTTTCTATACCCTGTTCTTCTTCATTCAACTTCGAACAGGGCTTAGGCATATTCGGAATGTAATAGCAGAATAATAAGCAAAGTTTACCGTTATTTAATTGAAATAGATCATAGGAACCAGAAACTGAGATTGGCTGAATGAAATGATGATTTTATATTTAGGTAAGACGGTAGCCGGTCGGGTTAAAGTAGGTGGCTCGCTCCACTCACTCAGTCGACCGTTGTGTGAATCGGTGGTTCGAGCCGCAAGGCCTAGATGGGTTTTTTTCACTTCCTGGTTGAAAGAAAAACAGATTTTAGACAGATATAAGTGAGGGTTTGGTACTATTATATATAATTTTTATTATTGATTTCTCAAATGGAATCAATCAAGATGATATTCATAAGATTCAATTCTAATGAACGAATAAAATGATAAATTCTTTCATTCAATATTTATTCATTTGCTATTTATCAATATAGAGCAACAGAGAAAATAAGAAATCATTCAAAGGAGTTCTACACTGAATTAATGATAAAAAATTGCGATAACATGGAACACTTGTCATTCTCACTGGTAGACATCGATGTTTCGCCGTAAGATACTTGCCTTAGAGCTCTTCAGTACCAATCTGGATAAAATTATGAGAAAAAACACACAATTCATTCATGAATTATCATTTTTTATGTCACAGAATAAGTTTGATCTACTTATGTCATCGATGACATCGCAATGTGTGTTTTCACAGTTCGGATGGCTTGATAATTATGTTATGAAAAAGTTGAAGTAAAAAGGGTACTTTTTTATGTTTTTGGAGTTCATAAGCTACTTCACGAACGACTTTTAACGTGTTGACTTGTGAAATCTTGAAAACATGCGTCATTAACTAGAGAACTATCGAAATTGCCTATTAACCTAAATCATCACAAATAAACTTCAAAGTATTTCTGGTGATCAACTCATAGAGCAACAACAACTTAGAAGTGTATTCTATTCCTCCTGAATTCTCCCTTTTATAGTATTTCGAACTTTCAGTATTCATCTGGGAAAATGCATTTTTTATACTGTTTCGACCAATCGCAATTCAAGTTGTTTTCTTATATTCTTGGAAACTGCAGACAGCTCTACTCTGAAGTTTCGATGGATATTGTAGGAAATCTGGCTACGCAAGATCACTCACTTTCTTCTCTGTTCTTTCCGGTTAAAACCTCGATACTTCACTAGTTTGTTTTCTTCCAGAGATCACATACTCTCTATTATTTTCCCGGTTATAACATTTATGTAGTGTATCTAGTGAATATGTAAGTTGATAACCAGTTGTATCCATAAAAATGTCAATTTTTGGAACGTATGCAAGCTGAGAATCAATAAGGTCTCATATTTAAACATGCATTGTCTAGCACAATGGCGAATCAACAAGTCATTCATTGGTTATAGTGAAAATCCGCAGTCGAACTGAGAACATTTTTTTATTTCCTACAAAGTAACATTAGTAAATACTGGTTGACCTTCTTATTACTTTTGACCACTCTTAGAATAGGTGAAATGCTGTGGTAAGTTCTCTTTACTCCTAAGGGTTTCAAATTTTTTGCTTAGACTCATGGAAGAAATGTATATCCGACAAAATTTTCTATGGAAACGTCAATTTCTTGATTCGATATGGATACAACTCCAGGCAATTCCGTAAAATAGTCTTCAACCACTATCACTCCCAATCTCTAACGAGAAATTGTCACAATAAACTGAACAGAACTTTTTCGAATATTCACCAGGTGAGTACTGTGACAAATCATAGAAGTGAAGCTTAAACTAGCTGATTGTTTTATCAACATTTGACTTTTGCTGGGCAATAGGCAATTAAAAAAAACATGGAATGCCAAATTTAGATACTTTCTACAATTTTAGTTCCATTACTCCTCTTTTCAGGCAGTTTCAGACTGATTTCAGATTGTCATGTTTCTAGATCTTTTTCATTTCGTCTGCGGATCACAAATCATTAAGGCTTGAATAAGTTCAATGTACTGATATTCACAGAGATGTCGAATTCTTTGTTAACATCAAAATAACTGTTCTCAACAAGGGTATCTGAGTCGCTATCTATCAAGCAAATTGAAAAAGTTTTAACAGAAAAACTTTTCTGAGTATTCCAAAAACGATTCGGTGAAACTAATTCAGTGGATATATTCATATAACTGAATAATTCCACCAATCCACCGATCCGTCCTTCCATAATTTTCAGATCGACGCCTATGTGAACAAATAGCTATTACACACTAAAATCGATTTTCAGCTAATAATTATACCACCTACATCGCTAACACGCTGCCAATGAATTTTGACTTCCAATCTAACCAGCCCTAAGGACGAATGTCTCGAGAAACCGCTTTACCGACCATACAAATTATCAATTATTTCTGGACACACGTAATAATCGACTAATATCGATATAATATCGGGTACGATCGATACAAACGTGCCATTAGACGCGGTATTTGCTTTCGATTTGTAGAGTTACACGCTGAAATTGAAAGGTTTATTGGGATAAGGAGTGGCTGGCGTGATGAAACGGCCTTGGAGTTGAATACAACTGAATTCTGATCTTCAATAAAATAACTAAGAAAATTCCACGGTTTTATTGAAAAAATATAATGATGTAGATAATGTACTAAAAACTAAAATATAATTCGGAAGGTCGTTGGTAGCAGTCATCACAACACTCTCCTCAGAAAACTACGGTATTAATCAGACAACGTAATGTAACCTGAGTAAATACTACGCCCAACGATTTTATTATTTTTTGATCTGATTAATACCGTAGATTGCTGAGGAGAGTGGTGTAACCCTCCGAAGCACTTTCCGAATTATTTCTTAGTTTTCAGTACATTATCTGCATCATTATTTACTTTATTTTTAAATAGAATCGTTGAATTTTCTTTACTCATTTCATTTTCATGTTTTTTGTTTCTAATTTTGTTATTCATTTATTTCATTCTGTGCCTCACTATTACACGGTAATATGCAATCCTCTATTTTGTAGCATCTTTTTAAGAGTGTACTACTATTCTACTAGTCAAGCCCTGTCATTTAATACCCATATTGAGGTAGTTGTGAAAAAACATGTAATCCGCCATTTTGTAGCTGCAGTCATTTTGAATTTGCATTTTTTTCAAAGTGTACTATTATTCTACTAGTCAATCCTATCATTTGATACCTATATTGAGGTAGTAGTGAGAAAATGTCTAATCCGCCATTTTGTAGCTGTGGCCATCTTGAATTTACTTTTTTTTTAAATTGACTGTTCTACCAGTTAAGCCCTGTTATTTTATACCCATATCTTGAATTGACAATGATACAGAATTGATCAAATTGTATTGTCATCAAAACTGACTGTGTGTTCCAAATTTCAGATCAGTCTGTCAACAGCAGGGAAGTCAAACTTCAATTACTGAATTTGATAATATTTCAGTTACGATTGTTATTCAAAAATCACATTATTTAGTCCGAGAATGAAAGATAGTTTGACGATGACAATAGTTATTGAATAACAGAAAATTCAACACCATCGTTTTTCCCATAACGAAATGCAAAATTTGTTTTGGATTATCATGGTTGCCCAGGCATTAATCAGAAATTTCCGCCGTAGGGTAACTAGGTAGGTAGGTTTAAAATGAGTGGGTCTTTTAGACTCTCCAGTGCAACCCAAGATGATTCGGTGTGATCCACATCTTTTCAAACTGGATTGAATCAATGCATCTTCCCAATGAAGCTCATTCCTTTATGTAGTGGCAGAGTAAAACTCTGCCAAACGCTGAATATTTGATCAGGCAGGGAATCTGTACTTCGCTACCATGGTCGTGATATTCCTAAAAAGATCTTCATCTACCTCCATCAAGTGAGTAAAAAACACAAATGTGTGGCTTGGTAAGTAGGTAGTAGGTAAGTAGGTCTGCTTAGTAAGTAGATCTGCATCTACCTCCATCAGGTGGGTAAAAAACACAAATGTGTGGCTTGGTAAGTAGGTCTCCTGTGACACATTCCAAGTAAACGGCCTCTCATATCAGCACATACCATCCAGGAGACGCTCCAATAATCTATTCAGGTAACCTGTAGCCATTCAGGCCGGAATGATAAAATCTGAAGTCGTACCTGTGGATCGTCTTCTGAAAAATTTTCTCTCCTCTCGGAATGGCATTCCTGTCGGAATGGCAATTAAGAGATTCCTGTTGATTGGATGAAATTGAAGTTGTCGGATGTTTGGAGTAAAAAACATTTATTTGTGTTTTCTCATATCTCCATATGAAGCATCTGTAAGTCAACCAGACATGACGATATATAAGATTTAGTCATACAGGACATGTTCGCATCTGGCTTGGATATATCATCGTTTTAGTGTAAACGTTTTAGGTGACCTGCTCAAGGAGAATTTTTTTTCTGCTTTGCATCATGAATTTGGTGCATAATGTATCCTACCCTTGTTATTTCTGCGATAGATCGCTTGCGCTGGGGAACTTATAAGCTCTTGTCAATATTATAAGGAGTCATTTAGTCGACGACCATCTCCAATATAGATTCAGGATTGGATTTCCGGTTACATCTGGAACTGAGTATATCAAAATCACTTTTCGAAATCCGATATGATATTTTGTATTTTAATTGTGATTTTATATAATAATAATAATCAAATGGTTCATTCAAGAGCAATGTACAAAATTCTATAATTATGTTATATCTGGTGAACAGATGGGCGAAAGACGATCTCTCTTTGTATTGTATATATGAACTTGTTAATTATATATAAAAAAAACTATCATATAGTCAAGAGTCCATATAACTATACAGGTGTCCATCTCACTTCCTAGTAGGTAATAATACTGAAAAAGTCAGTGACAGTTTGATAATTAATTTACTTCTCGAATTTATCACGAACATTGTCAGATGTTAAAGGTAACTACATGGACTGAAGAGTCTCGGGCCCAACCCATATATGGCGATAGTCTTATTGCATTCACAGCTTTTTTAGTCAGAGCTAACCTTCCAAAGAAAGCTGTTGAAATTTCATGATATTCTAGTCATAAGTATGTGAGTTATCGTGCTAAAAGTGACACTACTTTTACTTCAAACGTGATTGTAGAAACATCGATGATGCAGAATGCAGTGGACGTGGAAAGTGCGTTGACTGTGAGGACATGAGTAATATTTGAGTACATGAGTAATATATATATATATATATATATATATAAATATCCCAACATTTACAAAACTATTCATTTTTGACGAAACTGCAGTCTGACCAATTCTTTTTCACAAGTAATGTACAGTTTCTTCTTGACTCTATGAAGGAGTTGCAATACCCTATTTAGATTCAGCAGAAAAGTACACTTTCCTGCTGTACTGACTTTATTAGAAAACATAAGGAACCAAACCACGCCACATAATTCCATATTAGTTTCATTCTATGTGATCAGTATGTTTTCCAACATACCGCACAATGAGTGTAAGCCTCTCATTTCCATTTTAGACATATTGGATCAAGTCAAAGTAGACCGTATCGCTTCCTATGAAGTTTCAACAGCTTTCGATGTATGCCTCAATCAGAGTTGCCTATAGTTCAACAACAAATTTCATAAACAGGATTCAAGTTCACCAATGGGCTCACCCCTTAGTCCACTTTTAGCAGATATATTTATGAACAACTTGGAGAACACTATGGTAAATTCCAAC
>WOGP01006411.1:0-12402 GCA_015342065.1 Leptinotarsa undecemlineata | reverse complement strand
CTAATCCAAATTTTGTAATAGAATGCCGTGACCAATATTCATTCAAGACAAATGTGTGGTGTGGGTTATTACATAACCAAATTATTGGAACATTATAGGAATCACAAGAAATGTTTTCAGTCACAAAATATCCAGTGCCCGTCCCGAATCCAGAATGAATACTCATCAATAATTGAAGTGATGAAAGACGTGGAGCAAACAAAATAGGTATCAATGTACGTACAAAAAACAATTACCTGAAATATTTGTGAATCCAACTCTATTGAAAGGAGTTGACACTGGAGGCGATATTTGCATAATGAGCTTGCTTTTGAAAATAGAAAACGTTTGACAATTACTTATGTTCATCCCAAATCATAACCTTTTCGAATACAGTTGAATCATCAATCAATTGAGATGTTTACGAGATAAAGATGAGAAAACTGAAATTATGTTTTGTGAAATGAAGCAAAGTATGGAATGTAAACTTCTCCTGGCAGCAGTTATGCCGAATTCAGGAAAACATTCTGAAAATTAATTTGGATTTTATCAGAATAACCAGCGATGCAGAAAAATGCAGCTTCGTGTGTTTGAATGAAAAACTAAATGGACAAAAATCCAAGTCGAGGGGAGTCCAACTTTCCTAGAACACCAATTCGAAGAAGTCTGTGGGAATATAACTCATCGTTAGAATTTGTGAACAAATAAATGAAAGTCTAGAGTTTTCCGCCGGTACATTCCCATCAATGGTGCTCTCTCGTACAACTTCAATACCAATTCTAGTGTTACACATGCATAATGCTTGTTCCAAATTCCACTTCGTTGATGACAGAGTACTGATAGAATACTTTTCATTCGAATGTTCGTGCTATCAATGCATATTTTTGATGATGAATTTCATCCTAATGGAAAGTTATATTATTGGGAATTTATTACCAAGCACTTGTTGGACCACAGAAGGGATGACCTAGGTGATTCCACAGGTCTACTTACAGATTACGGTCATCTGAAGTTTGAGGTGTACTGTAATTCTCAAAACGATGAGCATCCACAGTCCGTCGCGTATTTCTGATTTGTATCGGTCTTGGTGTAATCAAATATGCCAAGTCACTGGAACACTTCCAATGAGAGTTTTAAGACATATTGGTGTCTATTTTAACCCCAACAAACTTATCGATGCAGAAAGCGGACTTTTCTGACCTGACAATTATATCCGGTTCGGTGACATTTATCTCCTTGGAGAAAACCGATGCCTGAAATTTTGTGGCAATGAATTGAACTGGTTACTTCGAAATCACTACTAGATCCTCCTTAAAATCTGTTTTTCCGTTAATCAGCTTAAGATAAGCAAACTCCTGCTGCCGGTGAAGATGTGCCTCCGTAGTCGAAGTCCAAATGGAATGAAGATACGAGGGTGCTGTCGTCAGCAAGACAATATATTGGAATCTTGGTTTTTTCCAATAAATCATTGTCAGTGATTGAGATCTTGACAAATATTGAGATCAACAGTATTTTCATCTTCATATCTTCTCAACAAAAAACTCAAACTGACACTGTTTGAATTCATCATCACATAACATGTTGATTATTCCACTATTATCCATAGCGTGGTATTTCAAGATAATTTGAAAAAACAACCAAAAATAAAAAAAAAAAATCAGATTTGCCAAACATTTATTTAATTCATCAGGTACTCCGTAACATGTATCACTCATTTTTATTCAACAAAACAACATTTTAAAATAGGATTGGAAAATAATAGTTTGCTATGTCGTCGGTTGCTACGTTGTATAGTAGGTGACAAAGTTTTTTTCTTCACTGAGTTGAAAATATGTACCCTTTTCTTGAATTGATTTCAAAATCATTAAAAATTTTCGACTCAAGAAAAACCATTCAGTAGCATATTTCTATTCGTTATTATTTCATTCAATTTCTCTTATTTTTGATACCTGTTCGACTATTCATTGTTACAAAAAATAATTTGGATGTCAAAATTCTAACCAGAAAGTATTTCATTGAATTCATTCGACTAGTGATTCATGTTGATTTTCAAATATCATTGACTGAACGCCGAACATTTTTATATATTCAGTATTCGATTAAGTTTTTCAGTACCGACACATATAATTTCCTTTGGGACGCAGATTTTAATCAACCTCCCTTTTACGCTGTCAGTCAAATGGACATAGGATAGAATCGAAACGACTAAATGAATCATGATAAAGGACTATAATGTTAAAAATATTTGCAGACACATACAAATATATCAACAAGGACAAATGGAAATAGTAATGAAAACATTTCATGCAAAACATAAATCTACAAATATGGATTGATGCAGCCGGGTTAAAGATCATCATGAAACATGAGAATTGAAACATTTTCAAACAACTACAATAAAATCCTTGTGGAACGAAACTGCAGTAGTCTCAGTTACAAACACGAATGGTATAAATACATAGAAAGTTTTGATTCTCACTTTTTAAGAAATCTGCATATTGATTTTTTCCAATCTACGTAGTTCCACACTGGCTATGGATATTTGCCGAAGTTGAGACAAAAGCTGTAAAGTACCCGATTTATTTTTTCAAAAAATCATATGAAATTTACTCTCAATTCTGAGTTGAAAAAAGCAATGAAATTCTCGGAGAGACATAGGTTTCAACATGATGACAATTCTGAAAACAATAACAGTATGCGAAGACACTGGCATAAATTCATCATTGAAAGTGAAAACGAATAGTATCGCAACATCACTAGTGCTAATGCTAGGAGAATGTGGTTGTACGTAGAAAAACATGTGCCGCATTATACAGTACAGAAGATCAAAGATTATCTGAAAAATGCACCAATACAATACAGAGAGGTGAACTCATGGGATAGACTCAATTATCATAGAGAAGAAGCTGACGTTGAGCTTAAGGACTTACTGTATAGTTTTTTCTATTAGCTGAATAGAGTACTGGAGGAATCATTCTAAAATTTACAATCATCGCATCTTCTGAACAAGGTAGTTTTCTCTGTAAATTTGAAGTTCAGTCATTTCAATGTTCAACAAGTCAAATTGAAATTGTACTTTCTGGAGAAAAATAAGTTGTGTTCTATATTTCTGAATCGTTATGTGGAAGTTCTGATATGAATAATGTTCATTGTGATGAATACATTCTTGTTACAAATTTCTTCAGGCAGAACTATATCATGGTGGCATAAAAAATGTTAAGTAATATCAACTAATGAAAGTGACTCCATTTGTTCACAAGTATTTGAAAATCGGGTTATTTCAAAATTGCATGTGGAAAAATGTGAATATATTTGATTACTTTTTACGGTATTCGAATTGATATCGAATGAAGTACCAACTGAGTCCAACTCAGTGAAAGAATTGGTGACATTCAGAAATACCCGTGAACATAACCTTCAAAATTATTAATCATTTTTCAAAAAAAAGGAATTTACAGGTAATCCAACATAATTCCCTAAATTACGCTCTTATGTATATCATTAGATATCTAATCAATCTATAGGTCCAATGGTTGTGAGAAATGGAGGAAAAAATATTGCATAAGAATGGTTGAATTTTGATATTTATTAAGTTTTTTGAAAAAGTCTACAAAATGTAAACATTCAAACTAATCAGAAGAGAACAGATTCATAACTCATACTTTCGAAGCCAATCCCAGCTGTGCAAATTTATAAGTTTTCAGTCGTATTTCAGTTATTTTCAATCAGAAGTGATCCTTGATAATCTACCTGGAAACGTCGAACTTAGTCATTGAATTGTCAGTGCGGGGTGACAGCTAATGACCTCTATGACCACTTGATTGAACCTCTTCACCCAAACCACCTATCCAAGTAGGTTCTTATCGAGACTATAAATGCAACTGCAGATACAAAAGGTTTCCGCTATGAAATTTAGAAAAAGTTCTCAATATAGAGGGCCTGTTGGAGTTACTTCGGAAAAGTATAGTTTTATAATTTCATTATGTTTTATTCACGTCTATACGTACAATTTCTCCGGATAATGACTATGAAACTCCTCCAGCCCGTATGGTTTTTCTTAGACCAATACCGGCATGTCTGACTAAACGTTCACTGTAACATCCTTATATTTCATAAATCAACTAGCCACTGACTAACGCACTACAGTTAACGGGCTGTACCCTATCAGGAAACAAGCATCAATTTATAAATGATCATTCCTATTTTCCAATCGCTCCTAATAATACCTAACATAATTCATGAATACTCAAACTGTTGAAAGAAACAATGTCTCATCGAAATCCATAGCCATAATTTGCCTCCATCGTTGCCATCAACAATAATGCCAGTTCACAATCGGCCATTCCTGACCAGATGATGACTGCAATACCCCGCGTTTTTCCTTAGGGATTCCATTTCTTCCAGTGACTATTACAGCTTCAGGGCTTGCAAGTCCTTTTACCATCTCGTGGCACACGTTCTCGACCACCCAACATGGCACAGGGACATGTTACAGATTGCCAAACATGGTATAGGGACACGTTTCTGACGGCACAACATGGCACAGGAACACATTTTCGATAGCCCAATATGACACACGAACACGTTTTTGCCGGTCCAATACGGCACATGGACATATTCCGGACTGCCCAACATGGCACAGGAATACGTTTTCGACAGCCCAACATGGCACAGGGACATGGCAGAAGGCACGTTCCCGATGGTCCAGTACGGAACAGTACGGTGGCTAGCCAGTCTACTATAAGTTATCCCAACCTGTATATTCCCCTGTGGCATCAATATCAAAAGATGGTGACCAGTATTCTTCCCCATGCAAAACTCTATGAACCTTCTCAATGTACAAGTAGTACTGCGTTATCTTTCTTTAGTCTTTCATCTGATTAAAACAGATCATTTCGGAGCTAAGCATCAAGAATCCAATCATTTATAGTAACACCAATACTCAGAATATCATTGTAACCCTCAATGCGAACGTGGCTAACTGCATCAGTATGCTCTCTCTTTAATCCAGGTATATAAATAAATTCAATAACTAGCTCTCGAACTTGTAACCACTTTCTTCCAACTCCAGGTGTCATGCCTTTTTCTGTGAACATATATTTCTTCAAGATCTGAAACAACGCTGAATCGATAATCGATCAAATACATAAAAAAATTCCAAAAAGTATATCAGCTGAACTAGATGAACAATTTGCGTCCAACTCCACAGTCGATAAAAGGGACCACCCACTATTCCCACATTGAAATCCACAACGCCGGAAATTACTTTACGACATCGTATAGTCAGGTGA
Source organism: Leptinotarsa undecemlineata (assembly GCA_015342065.1). Lineage (NCBI taxonomy): Eukaryota > Metazoa > Arthropoda > Insecta > Coleoptera > Chrysomelidae > Leptinotarsa > Leptinotarsa undecemlineata. The sequence goes on along the minus strand of WOGP01006411.1, from coordinate 7,132 downwards.
ATTTTGAAACAGCTTAATATCAACAAGGCATCTGATTCTGATGAAATACTTATACTCATATTTTGCAGACTCTCCAACTTGTCTTACAAGGAAGGGGCTTTTCCTTCTTGTTGAAGGTTCCATAATATGCGTTCAGCATATTATGGCTTTCGGAAACAACATCAACAAGCGACCTTTTATCGAAACATGGAGAGTCAAGAGCTGTTGCAGTTGATATTCTGACGATGTGTGGCATGAGGATTTGCTGGTCAAACTTCGATGCTATGGCTTGTCGAATCATTTTTGTGTATGGCACTCCAGCTTCCTGAAAGAATTTTCCTACAAATGACCGTCGATAGATATATCACCAATATTTCAATCATCAACGCTTGTGTTCCCCAGGGAGCCTATTTATCTCAAACCTTTTTTTATTGTATGTCATTATCTTATTGAAAAAAAAGCCATAATTTGCCTTCATCGGTGCCGTTCACAATGATACCGGTTCATACACGTATGACCATTGAGAAGAAATGTATCTTCATCTAAAAAAAGTACATTTCCTAAAAACATTGCATGTGTTATTTTTTCCATTATAATCTACCAAAATTGAATGTGTCTATTGAAGTCAAAATTTTCGAATGAGGTTAGTTATTGTCTTATATTACTTGCCGTGAACTGGTATTGGGGTCTTTCTCAAACGCCAGCAGAACATTTTAGTTTTTCTTCCCAGCTCCTGCTCTGCTTTGCCAAGTTATTTCAAATCTTGCTCCCTGTGGATTGTAATAGTGGTTTTTGGCTGGGATATTTATCATAGAATGAAACAAAAGCCTCCCTTTGTGTCCTTATCTCATCATCGCCACTACTCATTATAAAAATTTAATTTCCCTGTATTTCACTAAGTTGAACTTTGAAAAAAAATATAAATGAATAACAATAAATTGACTAGTATGTAACCTAACTAATACCATTTATAAGTGACTTTCAATTTGAACGTAGCACTCTTAATAATAATCGAATTTTCACACAAGCAGATCAATTTCCGTGAGAGTCTCGACTAAATTTTCTTGGCAGTATTTGAATAAAGCCGAAAATTAGAATGGGTTGGGAAAAAAATGAAATATATGTCAAATGAAGCACCATGTTTATTTTTAAAAAATCATCAATGATGGCATCACGCTTATAAATATACCAATGATTATTTTTTCTTTTCCTATGAATTTAGTTTATTCAGGAATATGAACATGGCTGAACATTTCCAAGCTTATAAAAGGAATTCTTCTAAAAATAATTCAAATGAAAACTACGCCAATTTTTTTTGATCGAGCAACAACCTCAACTTAGAAACACTCGATTTCAGAGTGTGGTGCAGGAAATCGAAAGTTCACGATATCCACATGTCATCAGTCGGTGCTAGTTTTATCAATGGACTTTTTCTATAAGGTTACAATGCAATTGGAACTATCTGGATAATAATTTGGCAGAAGTGCAGCCGAAAGTACTATGAGTGCACTTTCTCAAATATATCCTATACATTTCCTACTTACATTTCAGGTACTTATTTTATTCATGAAAACACTATTGAAATATGACGAAATAACTTTGCACTGCTAAAAAACCGCAATAAACGATACAAAGTTCATTCCACAAATACGAAAAAGTGATTTCGATGAGAATCAAAGTATTATTCTTAAATCAGCATAGTTTACAAATGATATAATTTGAATATCATACAGTATATCAACACTATGAATATACATTAACTGATTTCATTCTAATTTGAATTTGAAACAATATGAGATCATTCTCCGCTTCTACTCCGTAGCTTGTTTGTATAAACCGAAAACAATGTTTATTCAATTCTATTATAACTGAATTATCTGAAACAGCCTGCTTTCAACACAGTGCGTGTTTAGCATTCAAAATCTGAAATGAGTTTAAAAAACTTTTCAGAACTTGTGCATCGGAATTCCAGGATTTTGTCCATATTTCTTGAGAAATTGGTCTGGAAACAAGTCCGGAGTTTGTATTTTATCCTCAGAGAGTGGAAGTGCAGTCGTGCTGAAATTAGGAAGCCTGAGAGGATGAAATGAAATAATGGTATGGAGTGCTAACAAATAAGTTTGTACTGCTGTGAAAATAGTTTCGTTGAGATTGAATTATTCAAAAAAATAAGACTGTTATCATTCTGGAAGTATATCAGTGCAGAATAACTGCTAACTTACAAGGACTGTGGAAAATTGAGTTCAGTGCAAAATTTTTTCAAAAATGCTCCACTGGAACTCAGAAATAAACTCTCTGTTCCTAATATAACTAACGTAATGCATGAAATTCAAACTCATACTTTTTTCTTGAGGCCGTACTTGCCGAATGAACTGCTAGTTTTATTGAGGAACAAGCTCAAAAATAAATCTTCGTCAGGGCCCGATGAAGTTCCTATATTCATTATGAGAAGAATTGTGATTGAGCCTTTAACATTTTTGGTGAATCTTTCTTTCAAAACCCGCAAATTTCCTTCTGATATCAAAATCAAGAAAGTTATACCTGTATATAAAAAATGCCCCGAAAATTATAGACCTATAACAATTTTCGGATATTGTTATTTAGAAAGACTCATTGCCTTTTTGAATGAATTAAACATTTTAACTAGCAGCCAGCCACGGTTTTCGAAGACAAAAATCAACTACAAACGATCTACTAGACCGCATTGATCGAAGAGAGATTCCTTACGGCATTTTCTATGACCTGAGTCGAGCTCTCGACTGTGTTGATAATGATATTTTCATATAGAAGTTATACAATTATGGTATTAGAGGTGTTTGTCTCAGTTGGATTTGAGTATTTCATTAAATACCGTTCACAGTTTGTCAGTTTGAAATATTTTAGTAACAACTCGCTTCAGAACATCAAATCTTCTGAGGTTCGAATTGATATGGGAGTCCCGCAGCGCTCTTCTTAGGCCCGGTTCTCTTCATTTTATATATTAATGAAATAACGAAGTCGTTCCCAAACGTAGGACAATTTATGCTAATGATACCTCTTTACTTATATCTCACAAAAAATCTCGATACATTAAAAGAAACTTGTGAATCTACCTTGAAACAACTAGTTGCTTGGTTGAATGAAATTCGTTTGTATTTCAACGCTGAAAAAACAAATTTAATACTGTTCCACCCAACAAAGAAGGAACATGAAAATTTAGATATATTCCTGAATAACACCCAGTTATCCGTTCATGAAGACTGTAAATTTATCGGTTTTAACACGGTCAGTTTTTGTGCTCTAAGCTCTCATCAATCTACTATATGTTTAGAAATCTCAAACACGTATTGACTCCACAGCAACTGATAAATTTATTATATCCACAAGTGGAAGGCCGGCTCAGGTATGTACATTTTTTATGGGGAGACTACTCACTCGCAGAAAGTTTTCATTTCTCAAAAAAATCATGAGATGTATAGCTGGTGTCGAAAGTGACTACTCATGTCGTAATCTCTTTAAAAATTACAACTTTCTCACCTATACGGGTCTGTATGTATTTGAAATTTGTGTATTCGTTTTCAAAAATAAGCATTCTTTTTTTATGCAATGGAGACTTCCACTCTCATAACACCCGTCGTAACAATGATCTGCGACTGCCACTGTCCAGGGTTAATGTTACATATAAAGTTCCAAGTAAAATCCGAGTGAAAGTTACCTGATACCCTCATAGGTATGGAACGTGAAAGGAAAAAATATTTAAAACTTTATTTAGTTGAAAAATGTTTATACTCCATGAATGAATACTTCCAAACAACTAACCTACTATGTGCCTGATTAGTCATCTTATGTGAGATAATTTATATCCACTTATATTTGTATATACTACACATATACTCTTTATATATAATTTTTAACCTGACTCTGTACTGTACATACGTATCTATAAATTTTATTGTATCTTATTTACCTGGCTGTTCTTATACAATTTTGTATTGTCATAAAGAATCAAAATTGATTTGATTTGTTTTTATTGAATTTCAACAATGTAAGAGACCAGAAAATGTAACAGATGAAAGCTTTCTGTGGAATAATAAATCAGTACTAAACTTTTTGGATATAAATCATGAAATTATAGAATAAAAACAAAAATTAATTGGCGCTCCGGGCGACTTCATTAATTCCAGTAGCGCATATGCTTTTTCTACTACAGGAAAACCTGAAAAAACCTGCAGCACCACATGGATACATTTAAATACAAAGAAATACAATCTTGATACAAAAAAAATGTGGGAATCTTCCAAAGAAAAAGAAAGCCATTATTTTTTTTCACCGTAATGTGCGCTGGTCAGGCCCAATCTCCTGAAGCCCCGATACATTCGAGAGAGCGCGCCAACATTATCAACCAATGACCACTCCCCCACACCGTGGGGTAAGTGATCATTAGGTCCGAGAATCATGTGCCCTGACCAAGCGCAGTGAGCCAAGAATGACAGCCTTCTGCATCTGTGTGGCTAAGATTTCTGCCTTAATGCGGCAAGCCGGTATGACTTTAAGATTCGAGAGTAGAGAGGACATCATTTCACCAAGGACTCCAATAATCAGAACAACCATCTTGACAGAGTGATCTGGTTAGAGTCTGCGGAGTTCAAAAAGAAAATCTCGATAGTTCCAATAAATTCGGCACTTCTCATTCTATTTTAAATTTTAAATTTTTTAATTATTATTATTATTATTATTATATTTGTGTTGAAAGTGAGTTTTTTCCACCCACAAAATAAAACCTGACTTTTATCACTCGTATCATAAATAGCTATATTACAATTACTAGTTTATTTTATTTTTATGGCAGACAAATATGGAAGATAAATTGAGAAGGTCCAATAAAAAACGATTACAGAAGTATTAGGTTTTATTTCATTTCGGACAAATTATATTTGAAGTTCGTTTTTCAGGGCAATTGAAAGGCTAGAAGAACTCTACAATATTCAGTTGATGGTGCAATATGGATTCGCTACTATTTTGTTATGTTCCATATGTTATGTGTTACCATTGGTGAGTAACGTTTCAAGTTTTCTCACCATCAGTCACTTCAACTTCAACTGCCGACAAATAACATTCTGGGTTGTTTTGTGTTCATAACTTTTCAACTATAAATGTTTCAGGTTGAAAATACAATGGAAGCAGTGTGTCGCCTCATTCTCCTTGCTGCATCTTTGGGACAAATTTTCATTTTTTCATATTGCTGTAAAACTCTAGCTGACGAAGTAAGTTATTTTTAGAAAGTAGGTAATAGGTGGGGTTGGGTTCAAAGCGAAGTCTATTCGATCCTACACTGCAACCCGAGAGAGTTTACTGTGGCTAACACTTATTCAAACGACCAAATAAATCCAGCTTCTCAACGAGTATTTCACTGTCTGATTGATTCACCGCTCTGCCCAAATCACATCGACAATCTTCCGCACAGATGTCTTCTCGAAAAAATGCTCTTGAGACTTCATCTTATTTTTCGTTCGTTACATACGATCAAACGATTGAAAAGAGAAATCAGACCATTTGTCAGAAATAGATTATTTTGGACCAATTGTAAGGAGTTTTGTTTACCCGCCTTGCGGTGAGAGCCTTCCACTTCGAAAGAACCCGTAGCCTCAACACCGACTCAACCATCCAAGCATTATGGGGAATGGCTGTGAGAAGACGACAACCTCAAATTATTTTCTGCAATAATCAGATGCATCAAAGAGGTGCAACAAAATAATTACATGTTAAACCCCCCCAGAAGCCTTTGCAAAGAATACGACCGTGGACCAGCTTACCCAAGCTGAGATGTAAGGAATCGTGCCGACAGTCGAATGGCCGCAGGGTGATATGCAGTCACGAACGATCTCCTTGGGGAACTGGCCGAAACCTTATTGTAATGAGCCTACCTCTGGTGAAGCCGGGCTCTGCCAGAGGTGACCAACTCTTCCGTTGATACTCATGGGAACACACATAAATGAAACAATCCCAAAACAGAAACGACAAAAACAAAAACCAATCCCAAAGCTTGACAGAAGTGCCCACCTCAATCTGAGGTGGTGGCTGGGGATGAACAGAAATGTTCACCCCAATCTACTGCTTGGAATTAGGCTGGACAATGCAAATCATCTCCAACAGCAAGGGCACTTCCTGCGGCGGGCACCAAGATCTCCGCTTTGAATAAAGGCAAGGAACCGGCAGCCCCTGCAGGAAAGCTCCCTCACTTGTGCACCTCTACGAAGGAAACCCCAAGAAGGTTGAAGAAACCGCGCAATGAAAGTGATATCGCTGCACTTTCCAAAACCTTCGCGGAAGCCACCGTGAGACACCTCAAGGTTGCTAAAGAGAATGTGTGTTCGGCGAGTCTTGGTCTACACCTACCGATATAAAGAAGATGTCTCTCAGTAACTTGTCTACCTTTCTGGAAAGGACAGGATGGACGATGACCTAGGAGGACAACTCCTCGTGAGGATGTCACATGTGGCCTAAGTGCTGTGGGCTCACACTCACCCTATCTACTCTACAGATACAGATGGTCTTTCACCGATCGAACATGTGTAGGATATTCTTGGTCGCACACTGCTGAATTTACAACAGCCCCCTCTCCAGACTTTGCCAGCACTCAGACATGAGTTAGAAGCAGAGTGGAATGATCTACCCCAACAGGATATGGATCACCCTGTCAGGACCACGCTCAGACGTATCCACGATTGTATAGGACATCGAGGATCTGCAGCAGACTACTGAACTTCACTGGTTTCACGATCATACAATTTCTCAGAAAACTTACTCGTTTGTTTGTTATTATCTGTCAAGTATGTGAGTTAAAAATTATTAAAATATTCTCAATATAAATGGGTGTTTACGTTTTTTTGTCCCTTAGTATATATTCACCACTTGTTTCAACTCAAAGCTTACTCGTGCATGACAAAACACCATTCCGGGTTGATTTTGGAGTTTTCCGTCTCCTTGACATAAACTCAGCATAAACGTAGGCTGCACGACGAACTTGGCGTGGAGTCAAACCATAAAATAGTTTAGCTAGAATTTTTATATTCTCAACCATAGATTTTTCTACCTCTAGTGAGAAAGTGGAATGTCTTCCTAAACGTGGTTCAGTAGCAGGAAGATTCTTCTTGATCCGTTCTTGCAAGGTACT
>WOGP01006410.1:0-12402 GCA_015342065.1 Leptinotarsa undecemlineata | reverse complement strand
AAAGATTTTCGTAATTATAAGGTTTAATTCGCTTGATCCAAGTATTGAAAACATCTGGTTGATTTTTGGGAAAACGATGTCTTTTATTATCCCTATTAGTACAGCCTGCGACGCAACACCTTCTACGCTTTGTTGGGGGAACATAGTTCTTATCCATTTTTTAAATACAACTTGCACAAAACAATCGGTATTAAATAAGTTTATAACTTGTGATTAACATGTACTGAAAATAGACAGAAATATATTTACCCAGATAATTAGTCTTTCAGTGCTACCATCTCTAGGTACCTGAGAATATAATTACACTCATCAGCACTCCCTGTCGAATGTTTCCCTAATATTTACATTTTGGCGGGAAAGCGTGTGTTACCTTTCTATTGTTTACAATCAGTAACACAAGTATACATTTTTGGATGCGAATTTGAAAATAACTGCCATCTATTTTCTAGTAGATCCAAAATGTATACATAACAACGATTAAATAACATCTTTGTTTATAGACTAGCATATAAAGATGACATGGAATGAGGCGTACAGTTATATAAATTCCTTATTTAGGCAGGAATAAATTACATCGGTGAAAAAAAACATTTCTTTTTCAAACAGAAGTCAATAATAAAGACCCCACATTAGTCTCAGTTTCAAAGTATTTTTATTTCAACAAGTATATATTATCCCCAAAGAAGCTGTGAAAACTGTGTGGAATTAAAAATTAAACTATTTCTTCATGATACAACATTATTGATGTTCTGGTTTAATTGGGTACGTACCGAGACACGTATTCCTGGCGGTATCTGGTCGACAAATGAATCATTACTCGTTACTTCCGTTAGTTCCAAGTTCCGACAAGTATTTGCGAAATTGTAAGAAACATAAATCAAGTTCAAATTGTATGCTATTTTCAAAATTGAATATTTTGAATATACATATTTGAAGACCAAATCAATTATTCAATAGATTGAAAAAACACTTCGTATTTACTATTGTGTGTATTTATTGTGAAATTTTCTATAAAACAAAAATTATTTGAACATGAAATTTCCATAAATTTAGTTCTCACGCCATTGTATTTCTTTTTTTTTTTTTGTTTACTAACAAATTTTCAGGTGAATTTCAGGTATTTTCTCAAGATATAGTTATTACTTCCAGATTGGATATGGTTATATAAATCCAGCAGATGTTCATAAATTACATTTTTGCACTTCACTTTTCATAAATGATATATCACAGATAGAGCACTTTGAATTTTCACAAATAAGTAATAAACAGACTCTACAGTAATAATGTTCACATGGAATTTTGTACAGAATATCTAGCTTATTCTTACATTTAACACAACTATTTTTATTAATACTCAAATCATCTGTAAAAGACATGAAACTAGAACTTCGTTTAACTTTTGAAATGGCTTCCTCTAGATCGCCGTTACAATCAGAATATTCATGTTTTCTTTTCACGTTATTACCTACATGATCACTTCTGGTGCCACTTGCCCTACCAATAGTTCTTCCCATGTTTGAAATTTCTGCCCGATGCGAATTTTGAAGAATGAACATGTCTATTCTAGTTTTTAGAGCTACGTTCATTATTGGTTTGAGGTGGTCACTGAATTTTATTCCAGTAAATGGATCACAGGGTTTTCTTCCAAAGGATGTTTCATTTTGTATGTGTTTTTCCAGAGTACTTTGATCTACAGTTTTGCCACTTGGCAATGTCATAGGTATTGACATAATATTATATGTTAAGTCATCTTTGAAGTCTTCAGGTATCTTGAATTCCTCCATTGGTGTTGAAACAGTGGCCACATTTGGTCTCAGCGATTTGGTGGCTAGTTTTGTTATAGTGTTGATAGTGACTTGAGAACAAGACTTTGATGGTACCCCCCACACTTCAACAGATCTCAAACAAGGTACTGATTTATCTGTTCGGAATATAACTATTTTGATACTGCTTGCATTTAAGAAACTTCTAAATGCATTACTTCGGAAAAAACATAGTTCAGAATTATTATTGTATCCCTCAGGAGGATTAGTTTTTGAGTATTTTCTACTGTTGCAAAATATTATTCCCATCTTATCAAATACTGATTTACATATAAGAGTATGGGTCAGAATTTCATTTCTGGCATATATTTCGATTCCATTGCATTTCTGTGACCCTACTACTGTGTTGAGATTGATATGATCTATGTTAACTGGGCAAATAAACTCGAATTCGATTTCAACTGGTGGTTTAATCGCTGGATAGGCTATAAAACCGCGAACTCTCTTCGAATATTCGTCACTTATTAAATTTTCCACTTCGTAGCCATCCGTTGAAGGAGATTTACAAACGACCTTTGGATGCAAATTTGAATTTAAAAAGTTCCACATTTTCAACGGTTGAATTCAAATGAACCAATCACAGACAAGAGGCTTTTGGGAGATCAGTCAAATAACAGACTGAAATCTTATTTTCAGGGATGATAAAACGCTTCCGAATTCTGAGTAATAACTTGTGAATTTTTTCAGTTTTGGCGGACTTCGATGCCTAGAAAAAAACATTTGAATCAATTTCGTAAATCACAACAATTTCTCTTACTTCTAAGAGAGCATGCGCCGTGCTCTCCAACGAAGAAATGCGTTGGTCGTCGGCATCAGTCGGTTTATGTAAGGAATATTGGATTGTTGTTGTGCTGTCTTTTATTCTGAAAGAGATTAAAAATAGTGAAAATGTATAATATTCACATTGTAGAAAATGGTGAGTGTTTATTTGGATTGAAGAATGAAAGTATTTTGATTTTTGATACTTACGTTTTCAAATTGCTTACATATTGATGAAATATGCTTTGGCGGTTAAAATCCCCAAGTGCTGTGTGGTACAGTAGTGTAAAGGAAATTGCCGCAAGAGAACCTTTTAAGTTGTGGTTTTGAAACCTCAAGTATTAAACGATTTTTATTTCAATTATATATCTGTAGACGACTTATCCCACGATAAATTTATCGTCTTTTTTAATTGTATTTAAATAAATGAAGATATTTTGATTAACTGCAGCATAATCACAACACTTCTACTTGGTATTTCTAGGGATTTTAGTTGCAATATTGTGGTTAGCTTTGTTTGTCACGCGTCATGTCTGACAAAATTTGATTCTTGATTTAGCTTGTAAACAACTTTCAGGGAACTGATAGCAAAATGGAAAGTAGTTCTGAAAATATGGATTCTTCTGATGAGGAATACGGTGCCCTGTTGTTTTTCCGCAAGGATGGTGCACAATCCCTGATGTATCAATTATCCCAGGGCCAAACTACAGTGGGCTCTTCTCCAGAAGCTGATGTGAGGCTCAAAATCAGTGATGATCACCTAGAAAAAATACATTGTATCATCAATGTGAATGAAAGTGGAATTGTGAGTAAACCTTCCTATCCTACTAGATTTAGTTGAAGGTTCTTTCTAAAAAGTGTTTTGTTCTGGATGTACCTAACCTGTAGTCTAAACTAAAATAAATATCAAATAGATTGATTCATGAATAATTTGCTGTTCACCAATTATATTTTCTTGTCTCAATATGAATTTAAAATAGGTTGCATCTAGTGAGTTTTACATCCTTGTACCTACAGTGTTAGTTTAAGTTATCACTCCATCATACCTGTGGAAGGTAATGTACAACTATAACTATTCATTACAACATTTATGAATGTTTTACCAGTTGCATGTTTTTAGTCTAGTCTATACATCAAAAACCAATCTGTGAGACTAGGGTGAACATTTATATTTTTTCCCTTTACAAATTGTTAGTTGAAACAAGAATACTATACTGAGAGTGGTATATTTTTCAGAAGAGATTAGTTCATGGAAACTACTGCCTATATTTTTTGTACAAATATAGAGAAGTAGAAAGCCAAAAAGTTTTTTTTCCAGTACGATACTTCTGGAAAAAAAGTTGATTTCAAACTTTGCATGCATCCTGTATTTAATTATGTTTTTTTATGGATAATCTTTTTTAACAAAAATTTTAATAACTCGAAAAATGAAATTTTTGGTATGTTTCTCTTCTTGTCTACCACATCCAGAGGTACTGTAACTAACTATTTTATTAAGGATTATTGAAAAAACATATAGTTATTGTTTTTTCACAATCAGCTAAAAGTGGGTTGACTGATAGGTGTATCTGTTTTTTGTAGGCCACCATTTTAAATAAATCTATAAAGGCCCCTGTAAAAGTAAATGGAATTTCAGTACGAAAGCATAAAGTATTGAATGATGAAGATATTATTGAGATAGTTGGCAAAAAATGTCAGTACCTGAATGACAATATCACAAAAGAGGTAAGTTTTCATTTCTTTGTAAAATTCAAGGTTTAATGAAATTATTACAGGAAGTAGCAAAAAATGAGAAAGATCTTGCCAAAAAGGTTTCAACACCTTCTTTAACTAGAAGAAGCGTGGCTCCTCAACTTCAATCAAGAAGTACTAAAAAGTCGCCTAATTTAAAGTAAGTTAAATATTTTACATACCAATGATTCGGGAATAGATTTTATACATAGATTTTTTGTAGGACCAAAACTCCAGTTCAGGTTAAAAGAGCATTTTTAAAAAGGAACTCTGAAGGGTAATGTTCATTCAATTTAGTATAAATCTTATATTGACTGTCTGTAAATTTTTAGAACTTCCATTACTCCACAAAAAAGGATGGACCAAAGATCACTTAGTGAAAAATCCAAAACAACGTGAGTAATTGTTTTTGTTTTAAAAAAGTTATTTTAAAAAAAGTCACTTTTTGTTTATTGTGGATACAAGTTTTTCATTTCTGATACTACAGAATGTTATTTACAGATTTACTTTGGTTGTAATTATAAATGTTTCATTTGAAAATAGTCAGCCATTTCGATCAGACATTAATCTGTATATGTGACATGCAATTAATATTTGCTTCCAATTACTTGACATATTGAAAAAGTCAGTGCCTGTGAGTAATTTTCCTGTATCAAGGGTGTTCAGTTTGAAATCAGTTATATTAAATTGAAGAAACACTTTGAACTCCAGAAAATCGAATTTTGGTATGATTTTAGTAAAAATTGTAAATTTTAGGAAGTATCAATTGATTTCTACCGTGAAGAAAATCTCTGAAAACAAGAATATTTCTCTAATACTAGATATAGTTATAAAAATTCAAGTTTATATGAAAATTCAACTTTATTAAGATGGAAAAAAATTTAAATATTGTGTGAGGAGTCTTTTGAAAACATTTACTCACCAGAACAAAATTGCTGTCTTCCAACGTACCTTTCACTAAACAAATTAGAAGATGACTAAAGCAGTCTTAGTCTTGTATTTTGGTTTCATTTAACGCAAAATTGGATTTTGGAGTTATGAAAGTACATAGAGGAAATCACTGAAGTATATTTCTTATCCAATATTGCCCATTTTCAAGAATAACTTTGCTCTTTTAGTGAAATTGAATTAATTTTTTATTATGGCTCTCTATGCTTTTCATTAATCTTCACTATTTCATTTCACAAACTACCGAAAACGATTTAATGGTTACAAACTTAATTTTCGAAATTTCATGACATGTTTCGCTATCACACCAGCTTTTTCATAGTAAATAACACATTAAAAACTAATTATTTTACTCTTAACTTTTATATACCACACGTAATCACCAGTGAGAACAACCTACTCAGGTATGTACTCAATTGTAATTACCTAGAGCCTAGAGCTTCTACTCAACTTTTATACTCTAGGCAGAGTCAATCAGGAAATTCAGTATTTCAGTATCTTCAGTCTAAACCTTTATGAATAATCTTATCTTAACAATTGCTTAAAAAAGGCAATCGGTTGTGGAACTAGAAATAGTTTATATAGTTGAAATCCCTGATATACTTGTATTTATGTATTAGTAACTCTTGATTTTTTCAAGATTGTGAAAGATCAAAACCTCCGAAAATCAAACACAAAAATTACAAATGAATTTTCTTGTGAACAATTTGTAGTTTTACTTTCTAGGATGATCGAATAATTAGTAATGAATATATGTTATAATAGTATTTCTATGTGAATTGTGGTCTCAAATTCATTCTCAAAGAGTAGCTTCCAATCAATCAAAACTATAATAATTACACGATTTACTAAACAATTACATTAACTAATGTTTAATTTTCAGTTCAAAATTGGTTGTCTCTAAGGCGCTGGGTGCCAATGCAAGTAATACAAAACGTCGATTATCTCTGGGAAGTAATCCACGAAAAGTCTCCAGAAACAATATAAATTCAAGAGTTTCGGCTAGAAATATTCAGTTCGACAAGAATACCATAAACTCAATGATTACAGAAGAGGAAGAAATACCCTCACTCTCTATGAACCAATTGACAACACCAATAAATAAAAAAGTGGAATCTGTCAAATCGAGTTTGAGAACAAGAAGTTCGAAGAAACTATCCACAGCGGGTGATCTCATAGATTTAAATTCTCCTAGAAAGTCTATATTGAAAAACACCCCTAGAAAGAGTGAAATGGCTACAGAGTTTGACACCAGCGACCTTTTGGGAAAAACCGTATCATTTTCCAATGTTAAAGTAAGGAATTCGAAAAATGAAAAGGGCATTTTGTACTCTGATGAAACAGAGTGTTTGAGATTATCTTCATCATCACTCACCAATGATGATTCATTGGTTTTTTCATCAGATACCGAATCTTCAAAAAAATCTGTATCAATGTTGTCTTTGAGAAAGAGTATGAAAAAGCAATTGGAAAAACCATCTTCCAGCAGATCTCGATTGTCTTTGCAAAGAACAAGTCTGAATTCAGTAGACAAACAAAGGAAGAGCAATCATGAATTGAAAACAAAAATATCTTCAAGGAGGTCTCTACATTCCCTGAAAGAAAAATCAAAAGAAGTATCTTCTAATGATGAACCTACCTTGGATGACACCAACAAATGCAACTCGAGTGAAGATTCATTTGAACTACAGTTATCAAGTCCTTCTGATCAGCATTCCATGACAGACGAAACGAAAAGCACCCTAAGTTCGTCAGTGAAAATTTCAACTCCAAGGCAGGGGTGTTCCACATCTGGTACAGCTGCAACGAATAGTAAAATCTATGAAGAAAATGATTTTTCTCTAATTGTCAACATTGATGAAACTAATGAATCATCGGTAGGAGGATTTTCTATGAAGGAAAATTACCCGATGATTGATTCTACCGAGGAAGATGGTTCTAAAGTTGATGAAATCCATTTGTCTCCCATTTTTCAAGGATCAAGACAATCATCTGCTAGGCGAAGGAGTAACAATGCAAATATTCTCAAAGAGACAACAGGTCATGGTGACCAATCTTCAGTGGGAAAAAGTCTTGAATATAATGAAGAAGATGAAGAGGATATATTACTTGATATTTCTGAAGGTAATGCAACTGACCAATCAGAACTTGAATCTTCACTTGCTGATGAAGGACCACCCCCTTTATCGAATCGAAGATTATCGGATAGAAGAAGGCGCACTTTGGAACCACGTATATTATCTCGTAGATCCGGTAAAAATCGGAAGTCTTTACCAAAAGAAATGTTCTCATCTTTAAGAAATAAAGATTTGAAAATGACAAAATCTCCATTCAAAATAGCAAATAGTAATAACGAGTCAACTTCACCATGTCACAAGGGTACATCAGTCTCGAATACATCAACAGAAAAGATTTATCAAGCTACTGGTAATAACAAATCTGTAAGTCAACTTTTGAAAAAGTCGTTATTGTCTGCAGATGACAAAACGCCAGAAGAAAGCCGTAGATGTTCATTAAGAAACAGTAATAATTTTGTGGTTCAACACATTGAAAATGAATCAAAAACCCTCTTAGTAAAAGGAAAAAAAAATTTAGGAAATCTTGAAGAACTGACACCGGACTCAAAAAATGCATCTGACTTAAAGATAAGATCTTTATCAAAAGACAGAGAATCTTCAGATGGAGATCTTGACGAAATTTTGACAAATGAAACGCACCAGCAAGAGAAAGGATCTAATAATAATAGTATTCAAGTAAACCCCAGCTCTTCGTCAGAAAAAACTACATCTATAACCAGAAACAGATCTTCAGGAAGAGGTAAAAGGTCCTTGGTTGGTGATCTTAATTCACCAGTAGAACAAAAGACCCCTGATCCAGAGGTAAATTCTTTGAGGAAAAGCAGGAAATCATCCATAAGTAATATAGCACCACGAAATAGGTCTTCAGTAAAAGGTGAAAAATCATTGGTTGATGATCTTCAAACAGAAGAGCTTGATTCAAAGGAACAGTCATGTGTGAAATCTGAATCTGAACTTAATGAAGACTCAACCTTGAAGATGCAAACACCTGAGTTCACGAACCACTATGCCAGATCAAGCAGGAAATCATCACTTGGCACCCTCCAAAAAAATCAAAACAGATCCTCGGTAAATGCCAGAAAATCTTCGATAAGTGATCTTCATACACATTCAACTTTTGTAATGGAAGATGAAACAGCTGAAGCAAAGACTGAAAAAGAAAAGACTGAGAAAAACCAGTCTTTGAGAAAATCTACAAAGTTGTCAATGAACAATCTTTCCAAAAACTTAACTTTGCCGTTGGGACTTCAGCAGGACCTGATCATAACATTGGACAATAAAACACCTGAGCTAATTAGATCTTCAGTTGAAATAAAAAATTCTTCAATCCGTCGTTTCTCTCAAGGTACCACTCCATTGAAACATGGAGATTCTCTGCCTATTCGGAGATCATCAAGAACACCTAAACCGAGTTTCAAATACTCTATGAGAAATTCTTCCCAGTCTCTAGCAAATCAAAGTAGTAAATATATTGCTGGTCTAGAAACAAACAAACCTTCAGTGCAAAGTGTAGTTTCAGTTAGTGGTAATGATGAATCATTACAAGAAGAAACAGTTGAAAAAAGTACTTTATTTACAGCTGAAAAGTCCAAAAGGATTTCAGTCAGATTATCTCCTGTTGGTCATCATCCTCAAAGATCTGTAAGAAGGAGCAGCAATGTTGAGAATTCTTACACAGTTTCTCTTGCTCATTCTACTTTGAATGAAAATTTCCCTTCGTTTATGCAGTTTGATGAATTCTCCATCGAAGATAGTGGAGCAGAAACTCTAGAATCCAGGAGAAAAGCTTCGTTTAGGAAATATGAACCTGAAGAATTGACATATTGTGATGATTCGGATATGACTCATGAATCTAAGACTCCTGAAATGAGTAGACGATCATCTAGAAGAATCAACAAATATTCTGCTGAAGGCATTGGAAAATCACAGTTGTCTATGACATCAGATACTCCTGAAATGACTCGGACTTCTTTAATGGGAAGCATCAATACTAAAATAGAGGTGATCTCGGTGAGTGATTCGTTGGAAAGTACTCCTGAAAATAATACTTCCATTGTTTATATTGACTCATCATTGGACGAGTCTCGCAAGCGGAGTCACATGAAATTATCAAAAACTATCCATTCTAAAATTGAAGAAAGTGATCTGTCAACGCCAAAATCGGCTATTAAAAGTCGAAGGTGAGTTGACAACTTTGTTTTCGATAATGTTCTTTTTTGGTTTTCCACAATATATTTTACCAAATTTGTTCTCGACAGGGGCAAATCTACACCATACCAACCAGTAACAGAAGATATTACTCCAGTATCTCCTTTGGACCCAACCGAAAGTGAATCCGGTTTTAAAACTCCCTTGACTACTCCTGGATTATTTGAGAATATTCGTAAATCTGCAATCAAATCAAGAAGTCGAATGCAAAAGTCATCAAAAAGTTTAATGGAGGAATTGAACAAAGCCAAATCTAACAAAAAGGCCACTAAGAGACCAAGGGAGTCCAATGACAATTCTGTTAGGCAACATAAAAAAAGAAAATTAATTATAAATGAAGATGACAGTTTTGAGGTGAGTTTTCTTCATGTATTAAATCATTGTAGTAATTAGTAATACTGTTTTACCCAACAGCTATAACAATTCACAGATTCACGTGATTGTCTTTGAGAAAGACAATTTATTAATTAGTTAATATATTTTTTTTTGGACGGAAGGACTTCGGTCGATAATCAGTTGAGCAAAATTGTAATTTTGTTCAATGAATTTCAATTATTATTATTATAAATTTTTATGTGGTGTGGTTTTTATTGACCTATGTGTGTGTGTGTGTTCAAGATTTGTGGAAAAAGCGAAATTGTTCCTGGTGATAAATCTCGTAGTGATAATTATCGTCCTACTCTACTTTTTTAATTTTCAAAGTTATTCGAAATGCTCATATATAATCAAATGTATCCTGCCGTCATTAATAGTTGATGATGGACAGATGCAACATGAAAGCTTGGAGTTTAGAAGATGATTAACGTCCGTTTCATGCCTCCATAAACTCCAATCTAGAAGAATTAAAGATAAATTAGGATCCCAAGGTAATGGTTCAATGCAAAGCCAAGCTTCGATATCCAACGCTGAATGAGATTCACCCTCTTGTCTTTCACTATCTAGGTTGCCTTGTAGTGAAAAGACAGAGAACAAATTTTGTTTGGTGGTTAAAGTCGAAACAAGGCTTCATTGGAGACCTTCATTTATCCTTGATATTCAAAGTCAAGTGAAGTCAAAGTCAACAGAAGAGGACTTCCTCAGAGAAGAAAACAAACTCCTAAGACAAATCATTCAAGACAAAGACGTAATCATAATTGACAAAGAATCAATAATAGTGATGCAAAATGAAAAAATTACATATTTGGAAAATAAATTAAAACAAATCGAAATACAAAACAAACCAAATCTTTTAAGATCTACAGTAAAAAACACCCAACAAAGTAAGACCCCAAAAAATGAACAGTCAGAAGACCAGGACTGTTCCAATAAAAAATATGCGGGGACAAGCACTGAAATCAAACACAAAAACCATGTAAGGTCTTTATCGTCAGGAAAGTCCAATATACAGGACGGAGCGAAAATACAGGCTGATCAAATCAATTCTGATATCATGCAGATCCAAACCAGAAAAAAATTTTAAGAAGTTATATACCTAACTAGTGACGTAGTTGAAGAAGACAGTAATGATGATTTCGTAGAAGTAAAAAGGCGAAAAAATAAATATAGAACAGGAAATGGAGATGGAAATAATGACCTATATGGACGTGAAAACCCGGATAGGAAAATATGGTTATTTATATCCAGAGTTCCAGATGCAATTGAACCAGAAAATATAAAAAAATACATTGAAGAACGCACTAAAATAAATAGTACGAGTGTTAAAAAATTGACAACTCGAAACAGCCGAACTGATAACCAATCATTCATAATAGGAATAGAACCACAATTCAAGCAACAAGTGTATGAGACCGGCTTCTGGCCGAAAAAAATATTGTTCAATAGATTCAACTTCAACCTAGGGCGACACCTTCTGAATGATAAATCTTGCAACGAAGGAAATCTTACTGAGGACAACACAAATCGTCCAGCTACTTTTTTATAAGGAAAAATTCCATAGGGAGGCAGAGATCTTGTGCAAAACTATCACCAAATCTCAGTCCTCAGGAGCAAAACTTCTTCAACGTGATGAATATCAATATACAGGGACTAACAGGAAAAATTCCCAGGCTAGAAATACTACTCGATAAACATGATGTGGATATACTATGTATATCTGAAACATGGTGCAAAACAGGAATGGAGAACCTAAGCTTTGGTAACTACAGGATAATAAACTCATATTGTCGAAAAGAATTCAACCATGGTGGTGTATGTGTACTCGCAAAAAAAGATCTAACATTTCGAAAACTTGATTTTAGCAAAGTATGTACTGAAAAACTTTTTGAAGTATGTTGTACAGAATTTAACGTACCTCATATAGGAAAAACCATAATATGTGCAATATATAGATCACCTAATTCTGATTTTAATCTTCATGAACAAATTAAATGATTTCATGAATAATTTTTTTTTTAATTATTCTTATCTGATATGTGGTGATATGAATGTGGATCTCCTTTCTTCTCGCTCAAACAAAAAAATGCTGCTCAATTTATTTAATGAGTATAATCTAAAAGAAACATTTAACGTCCCTACGCGTATTACAAAATTCAGTAAAACGTGCATTGACAATATCTTTACTAATGTTGCAAACTATTCGGCACAGGTAATTGACACAGAAATATCGGAGCATACATATCAGCTATTATCTTTTAATATTAACCAGAAAAGTGATTACTCTATTACAACGGGTAGAATATTCAGTACCGATATTCAAAATTTCAGATAAGCTGTGTTGCTTGTAGATTGGAACAAATTATTAGATGAAGAAGCAGACTGTCAAGAAGCCTTCTCACTGTTTTACAATAAATTCCTTGATCTGTTTGAGTTATCATTTCCAACAAAACAATTTCATAACAATAAAAGAAAAAATAAAA
>WOGP01006409.1:0-12404 GCA_015342065.1 Leptinotarsa undecemlineata | reverse complement strand
GTTTTCTATTAACTAGATATAATTCAATTGGAGTAAGCAGTTGGTTAGAGAGTTCCAATTTTGTTAATATGCTGAGAAGAACATAATGGGATATTTAATCGAAAGCTTTTTGAAAGTCTAAATAAACAACATCGATTTGTTTTTGTTTGTCCAGGTGCGTACAGAGATATTGATTTAAACATGCAAGATTTGTCGTATACATGATTTTTGTTGTACGACACCATGCTGAGTAGGAGAAATAATTTTTTGAATATGGGAGTATATAACATTTTGCACACATATCTCGAAGAGTTTAGAAAAGTTACATTAAATTGAAATTGCCCTGTGCTTTGATATCGCTAGAGTAACCTTTTTTTAATATCGGACAAATTCGAACCGTTTTCCACTGTTCAGGAAGGTACAAGTTGTTAAAATTAAATTAAATATGCCTATTAGAAGTATAGAGAGATTGTCGATACAGTCCTTTATCACAAGACTAGGAACATTGTCAACGACTGCGGTTAGTTTATTTTTTAATTTTTTTTGAAGCAGTAACAATATCGATTTTAGAGAAGGCAGAGATGATTGATGTATCTAAATCAGAATCATAAGAACTTTCACGAAGTATATTGTCGTCGGAAACCAAGTATACACTTCTGAAGTGTATAATCCGTTGACAATTTCCCAGGCTAGTTAAATACCTCATCACCAAGTTTCAGTTTAAACGGTATACGCGAATGTCCTTTCTTACTGTATATGAATAACCAGAAAGTCGAACTGTCAGATGAAATACTATTTTCAGCTGTGTTTGTAAACTGACTATATGCTGCTTTTATTAGTTTTAACAGTTTTTCTCAGACCCGAGAATTGATCCTGATAAAATGATGTTTTATATTTCTTAGTTTTTATATGCTAGTTCCTTTTTCTTAGTATGGCTGATAATATCGGCGTCGAACCATGGAGGAAATGTATGTGTTTTTACTGTTCTCAATGGAACTGTTAGAAGGAAGATGCACATGCCGAGTTGATATCAGTACATACAGAGACATCACACCATTCGGTTGTTCTGATCAGTCCATATAGCTGGAAAGTTTGCTTTACGAAAATTAAATTGCTTAATAGCATCTGTTGTATTAATAACAAAGTCATTGATATGGAGAGTACGACAATTCAACGAAATAGAAAGTGCAATAGGAAAAGGTTGATCACATTTCGTGACAATACAATCATCACAGTTGGTTATAACTAGATCCAGTTTGCGATTATTAATATTTGTTATCGAGTTGTACTGTTGATATTCAGTTGCTTGCATGAAGTTGAGGATGTAAGCACTTTTGAACCAGCCTGTCGTAATGAGGAGGTACATGACAGAACGTAAAGTTTTTGACGATGACGTGATGCCTGAAGGGTGTGATTCAGAAATACATTTGTTGAACATCCATCGAAATGAAGTGGATTAAGTTTTGAATACATTTTCTTCTTGAAATTATATTTATTTATTGTTTATAAAACTAATAATTACTCAATAACAGCTGATCCGATTTCCAGAAATGAAACAATGTTGGATAGAGAATTGAAATATTTGTTAGACGAGATGTCGTAAGACCTATCGACGATGAGTGTAACGCAACACTATATATAGTCTTTGTATGTTAGTGTTTTTTGGTTTTATATCGAGATCTCTTTTGACACAAACTAAACCTAAAAACACGGTTGAAAAAACGAAAGAGTCTATTAACAATATATCTTCTTTTTTTTAAGGACAATACATAAGTACTACGGGAAAATCCCTAAGGTGCCCTAAGAGCGGTGCCTGTGCAAAAGTAGTGATTCACATTGGACTGAAATCGCTGGAGATTACATCCATTTGGAAACACGTTCTCAAGAAGTTTATTCCACACAAACGCAATTCTCCAAATGAAAGAGTTCATAATGAGTGAAGTTCGAGGTGTACAGGGCTGAACCTCAAAATGATGGGCAGCCACAGCCCGTCGCTCATTTCTATGTACCGCTCTTGGTGAAATCAAACGTGCCAAGTCATTTGAACACTTCCCATGAAAGTATTTATAGAAGAGAGAAAATCCATAACCTTTCTTCGATGTTCCAGACTATCAAGGTTGCAAGTGATGTTCGCGCCTCTAATCAGGCGGATGGCTCTTTTCTGTATGGAATCCAGCAGCTTCAGGGTATGCTTAGGGGAAGCGCTCCATACATGAGAACAATACTCCAAAGAAGGTTTGATCTGAGCTTTATAGAGCATCAAAAGTTGCTGAGGTGTGTACAGTTTTCTAGTTAGGAACAGTGTTCCAAGCTTTGGAGAAGCAGCCTTTGCAATTCCAGCGACATGATTTTAACCCTCAACAAACTTATAGAAGCAGAAAGCGGAATTGTCTGACCTGACATTATTATATCCGGTTCGGAGACATTTATCTTTTTGGAGAAAACCAATGCCTTCATTTTTGTAGAATTGAACTGAACCCAGTTACTTTCACCCCAATTCGAAATAACTTCTAGATCTTCATTAAGATATGCAACCTCTTGCTGAAGGTGAAGATGTGCATCCACAGCTAATGTCCTGAAATTCAAATGTAATGACGAGACAACTGTGCTGTCGTCAGCAAAAAATAAATTGTTTTCTTGGTTTTTTCCAATAAGTCGTTGATATACAATAAAAAGAGGGTTGTAGATAATATGGATTCCTGGGAAACACCAGCGTTGATGGAGAAATCCATCAACGACCACTTGCAGAGAAAGTTCTTTCAGGAAACTGGTTCAAAATTTGCCTGGCACTGTGGATTCTATTGTGGGAATAGTGGGTGGTGCGTTTCTCAGAAAATCGACTGTGGAGTGGGACACAAATTGTTCAGCTAGTAGATCAGCTTTTTCTATAGTTGTTGTTGCAATTAAACCATCTGTTTGTGTTAGTGGTAGAAATGTGAATTTTGTAAAGTTTTGAATAACAGCTTTAGCTACCGAGCAGAAGGATCTAGACCCGGTGGAAAAATGATATAGGTGAAACTTCAAGACTTCTAGATGTAAGAAAAAAAGAACATCATGAATATATAAAGAAAAGAAAGGTTATTCTAAAATCATCTGATCATCACGCAATGAAGTGGAGAAAAACAAAAATAGTCCAAAAGCAATTTCATTAGAAAATGGTAAAACTTTAAAATAGCCGGCGTGGTAATGCATGCAGTGGCGACGGGTCGCCATGCGTAAGCGACTGTGTGATCCTCTTCTCATTGGTTCGGCGTTACGCCGGCGTTACGCTAAGTCTCCCGTAAACAAATTTTCGATGTGAAACATCTATAGCCGCACGTTAAAATCGATTGCTGGCTATACAAGTGTACGATTCTCTCGCCACACTGAGCTCAGATACCTATAGTGTATACAGTTGTTTTTACAGTTTACATAATCTGTAAGTGGATAAGTGAATTATTTTCAAAAATAACTAAAAAAATAAAACATGTCTGACATTGATGATTCAGAAAGTGAAAGTGTACAGCTTCGTGCAAGTCATCAGTAAGTTAATTATATTTTAATATTTTATAATTAAAGTGTACGTTCATATGTGCATTAAGCCTGTGTATATTTGGTCTGTGTCAAGGGTCAGTAAAAGTTAAATCCAGTTTCACTTTCATAAATACTGACAAAATTGTATTTCAAAATCAGCTGATATGGAGTAGCCCACGAATAATTTCCTTATTTGTTATTAAAAGAAACATGAACAATTCAATTTTCTAATGATGGTGGAATCCATATTGAAATATTTTATGTTGATATTAATAATAATTAAAAGTCTTTAGTAATATATTGCAATAACTAGCTAATATTCTTGAGTTTACTAGTATATCAAAGCCACATTAAATTTTTTCATGTAAGTATATTGTGTAAGTATATTTTTTTATAAATTTTTCAGTACCCAACAATCACCATAGGGGTCACAACATTTTATTATTGAAACTGGGTATCACCAAGATTAGTTAAACACAAGACATACTATTAAATGTTATGTGAGATTTTATTAATCTAATAGTATCAGAACATACTACTTTTTATTTAATTTTTTTATTATCACTTTTATATATTTTTAAAGCAAATAATAATAATGCTATGTCTAATACTTTTGTAACATACTTCAGTTATTATCATTGACCAATTGTCGTAGTAATACCATCAGAGGCAACCTGGAATATAACTATTGCCGAAGTCACTGTTTCAAATAGTTGAGTTGTCACAATTTTAAATAAATTTTTGTATTGAAAGAATATAAACGTCTATTCAATAAATTATCATCATTTTCTGGAAAATATCATAATATTTTATGGTTTGTCTAGATGTACTAGCTTCTTTCAATTACATCCATCAATTTATTGTAATATTTTAGGTTTACATTATGCCATATTGTTCCTGTCGTTAACAGTTATTTTATGCATATTACTTGTGAAAAATTATTTCGATGTTTCAAATGGGTCGCATCTGGTTGCCATTGCTGAGGTGAAAACAAAAATATGAACCTAAAATTATTTCTGATAAAACATCCTTTATGTATATTCATATAGGTTTTCGAATATGAAATCTGTGCATTCAATTCTTTTGACGTATGCCAAAGGAACTATAGCTATTTGCAAAATGGTGTGTTGTTCAAAGTGCATTTTTTTGGATTTTGAAAACAGACGTCAACCATCTGAAGACTTAAATTCATCATATTATTGACTAATTGGACTATCCATTAGTTTTTATTAAGCAGTGATTTTCAGGGTGAACTTTTCAGTTGGCACTTCATTACACTTCAACAGATTCTCTACTGATTGAGCTTTGTTTATTTTTCAGATTAATTATGGGAGGTTATACGTCGGCTCCTCCACAAAAAATATCTTTTAAAAAAGTATTGTTTAATTTATCAAACAGTACTAAATGTTGCATTTTCCGATTTTGATATCTTGTTCCGTTCAAAACCTAAGTGGGAGGACTTTTTTATGCAGACGTTGATGTAATATAATTTCGAGTTCATATAATAGACCAGGGTCGATAAGTTTTGACACCAAAAAAAATGAAAGTTGTATGAAACTCATTAGAAAAGGACGGAAATATGATAAAAATGAAAGGAAAAAAGAATTACGGACGATCTGATTTTGGGAAGTGGGAGGGGGCGAGTTTTTAAGGGTAAAAAATGGTTTATCTCGATTTCCAGCAAAAGTACAAGTCCTATGAAAAAAAGTTATATAGCAAAGTTGTTGGTTCTACAACTACAACTTCTACATCTACAACTCTTGTATTCACAATTTTTTCACATTACCTCAAAATTTACGTGAAAAAGTCGAATAGCCAAGTTTTTGACTTTCTATTTTTATGTTTTTCAAAAAAAAAAAGTACTAACTACTCTAATTTATTTGATTCAAAATATTAATTTCTTCACCTTATTTTGACTTAATATATCAATTCTCGCGTCAAAATATCAGCTTTATTCAAAAAGTCGATGCGCTTTTTGTTCGTAGAAATATTTACTTTAAGATGGATACTTTCTGATGGTATAGAAAAACATACATTTCTATAGCAAATGTTCTTAGAAAATGGAAAAAATCGAAAAAAACTCGAATTCGAATTTTTTTTCATAATTATGCACAATTTTGATCTGTTTATTGAAATTTACACTTTAATAACTCAAAAAACGTAAGATTCCATGTTACATTGATAAACGAAAAAATTGCAAAAAGAAATATACTCCTATAATCAAGAAACAAATATGGAAACTTATTTACAATACTGAACATGGCCTCAGGAAAAATGTAAAATCTCAACTCTTCGAATTATTTGTGAGTGTGAATAGACCAACGCCTTCTGACGGCATAGTGCACGTCGTAGACGGTGGATTTTTACTGCACATAGTAATTTGGCAGAAAAATTAAACGGTGGAAGAGATCATGAATAAATAATTGCGCTACGTAGAAAAACGAAGCAAGCAGTTATATTTTCTTTCATGGGTACTCCGAAATTAAAAAATCAGTTACTGTCACAACAGTATATACCAGCAGCTACTTCAACTAAAAAAAAAGGAGAACGTAGTCGTAGAAAAACCTCAAACAATATTCCAGAGTTTGATTATAAAAAATCATACAAAAATACCATTTCTGCAAGAAAAATGTTCATCTAACGAGAAAAACAAGAACAAAATAATGAAAACTTCAATGAAAAAATTACAGTTACAAGACTTTTCCTGTAAACAAGTAGAAGAAGATGCTAATGCTGACATAATCAAAACCTCGATAGAAATTGCCAGAGATACTAAAAAAGCTGTCATTTTTGTAGGTCAAGATATTTATCTTTTGGTCCTTTTAAATCAAATAAATTCAAATAATCGTGACATTTATTTTCTCAAACCAGGTTTTGAAAATGTAAAGGATTTATTTTTCACGCCTAATAGTTTCAAACATAAATCCTTCAAAAATTTCGTTGCATTTCTGCATTGTTTTTCCGGTTGCGATACAACATCTGGATTTGTCGGAAAAGTAAGGAAAAGTATCGTAAATTCATTATTAGACGCTAAAAATTTTTCGAATTTGGCCAATATTTTTATAAGAAATATGCAAGGGAAGAAGATATAAAAAAATTACAAATAATGAAATCTATTTATAAATGTAAAAATGAAAAAATAACACTGAATCAATTAAGATTTCAAAGATATCAATTTGCAGAAATTAAATTTTCTTTCATTTTGGCAAACCTCCCATCCTCATAAGAAGTATCAGAACAACATTGTTACAGGGCATATTATCAGCTTCAAACTTGGTTGGGTAACGAACTGACAGCAACATATTGGGGCTGGAAGCAACATCAACATGGCATTAAGCCCAACTTTAATTTTTAATTTACAGAAAAGGAATCAGTTCCGGAAGTATTGCTCAAAACTATTTGCTGTAGCTGTATAACAGTTCAAAATGTAGCTGTCGAAAATATGGTTCAAAATGTACAAATTTAAGCTCGAATTGTCATGGTTATGAAAATTGCTCCAATATGGAAGACAAAACATACGAGGAAGTTAATGATTCAGATGAAATTGAATTGTGGATGAAGAACCAATGCCGATTGGAAATAATATTGGCGACAAAGAAAGTGATGGCCTTGAAGATTTCGAAGATCAACTAGAATTGGAAAGGTTTGTCGAATCTGACGATGAAGAAATGGTATCAAAGAGACAAAAACTAATGGATAAGTGATTTAAATTCACGATGAGCTATTTATAGATAACAATATTAACGTTTTGAAACATATTATTTTTAATAACGTAATCAGAATGAATTATCTAAATTCAATAGTACGATTTACACGTTTATTTATATTTTATGAGATTTTCTATGACATGAATGTACTTAGAATTCAATAAATAAGTTTTTTAACTGAATAAAATTGCAGTAATCACTTTTTTTATGAAATTGTACATAATGATTTTAAAAAATCGAATTCAAGTTCTTTTCTATTTTTTGCATTTTCTGAGATCATTTACTACAGTATTGTATATTTTTTACACCATCAGAAAGTAGAGACTTCAACGAACAAAAAGCATACCGACTTTTTGGAAAAATCTGATATTTTGACACGAGAATTTTCGATTGTAAATTAGGGTGCTTTTTTGACATTAAGTCAAAATAAGGTTAAAAATAAAAATATTTCAAATAAAATAAATCAAAGTGTATTTTGGATATGAAAAGGTAGGTTTTCACCAACTTTCATATGGAAAAATATTTTTTTGAAAAAGATAAAAATTAAAAACCAATAACTTGGTTATTTGAATTTTTCACATAGGTTTTGAGGTTATGTGAAAAAATTGTAAATACAAGTGTTGTACATCTTTTTATTTCCTACCACTTTGCTTTTCAACTTTTTTCCATAGGACTTGTAGTTTTACAGTAAATCAAGATAAACCATTTTTACCATTGAAAACTCACCCCCTCCCACTTTCCGAACTCAGATCACCCGTAATTTTTTAATGGGTTTCATCCTACTATTTTTTTTGTTCACTTTTTACCATTTTTGAAGGCTTCAGCCCTGGTCTATAATGAGCAATGATTGTTGTATAAATTTGATGATTTTATTGAGTTAAATACGTGATCACTACACTAGGTACATAATTACAAAACTAAATTTGTTCAACTACCTAATACGAATATAACTACGTTCAAATGAACGTTTTTTATTTATGTGAATACCGAAAGTGAAACGAAAAAACAATCAAGTGACCAGATTCATTGAAAAAGAAATAAAAATAATTTGTACTTCAGCAAAACAATCGCGTATCACTTTTCGCTATAAAGTAATTGAGTGCAAATCCCGCTCAAATGCCACTAACAAGAATACTAAAGTATATTGAACAACTAAAAATGCTTTATTATGCATAGAAGACGTAGAATACATTTCACAAAAATATTTAGGGTCACACCAAAATTGTGATGAACGTTTCTTGAAATTTCAACACCCTGTCTTTGTCTGAAAAATGAACTTATATATTGGCATGTTTTTATAAAACCACCTATATAACCGCCTACCGAATGAAACCCAAAAAGGAATGGATAATCTTTTTATTGACGTTACAGAATTGTTTGTAATTCACAAAGAATAAAAAAATTACTTATGTATATTTTCGAATATATTCATTCATTTATGTTATTCAAATTCACGAATTTAGTCAGAGATATAGGTATGAGATTTCAAGTGAAACTCAGAAAGTGGTTGTAAGATATTTTAATCCAAAACTAATTGGTCCGCCTCCTTTTTAGAGGAAATATTGGTCAATTTTTCATTCATTGAAGAAGACTGATAGAGCTGCGTTTGTTTAATGGCTGCATAGAGACAAAATAGAAGATGTAGCGATTGAATCTTCTTCTTGGCGATTGGTATTTGAAATACGGAACATACTGTATCCACGTACTCTAACAGAGGCATGTCATTTGGAGCAGGAAAACCGTTTTGTTTCAATCTCTTTTCGACTTCTTCTGGCCATTCCTGCATCAGGTCATCCAAATCAGGCATCGGTCTATGAAAAAACAGTATAGGATATATTTTTATAATAAGGATAACAGAATGCCATGAAATTTTCCGTCGCTTGTCTTCCTCAACAGTTATAGTCTATACTAGGTCAATACAAACGGATCTGACAAATTTACTAGTTAATACCATATGAAACCACCCACATAAAAATAATGATTAGACCTCTTAAATTGTACCACGCCGCCCATGCCATACAAAGAAAATGCTGACGTTCAATAACTACATTCATTTTTTATACCATTCGAATTGACTTCAAATAGCCTTAACTATATAGTTTGGCATGTTTGCATCCTATCTCGATTATATTTCGAAACACAAGAAAACCTTTACCATTGGAGACCTTGGCTTATCAAAGCGCCTAACATTCGCTTTTCTCAGGTAGAGTGAGCTGAAGTTAGAAACTGAAGGGTTCATGATGACTTGCCAGGATGGTGTCTTCAACACCTTAGTCTACCGCAGTCGCGTGTTGGGTATAGAGGTATCTGACACTATCCAGATTCTATCCAGATCACTCTGTCAAGATGGTTGTTCTGATTATTGGAGTCCTTGTTGGTATGATGTCCTCTCTACTCTCGAATTTTACCGGCTCGCCGCACTAAGGCAGAAATCTTAGCCGCACAGATGCAGAAGGCTGTCATTCTTGGCTCACTGCGCTTGCTCAGAGCACATGATTCTCGGACCCAATGATCACTAACCCCACGGTGTGGGGATTGGTCATTGTTTGATAATGCTGGCGCGCCCTCCCAAATATATCGGGGCTTCGGGAGATAGGGCCTGACCAGTGCACACTACGGTGATTAAAAAAAAAAAATTAAAAATAAATCTTGTGGGCAAAGCTTATGAAAGATAAATACAAATGTGAGTATAGAAATGCAGGGTGTAACTAAGTAAGTGTAACATTTATGGAGGTGATTCCTCATCGAAAAAAAGATAGGATATTTCATATTCAAAAAATTTCATTGAAGCATCCTGAAGCATCCTTTGTTGAGATACAGCCCCTGTACATGAAATTTGTATAACAATTTTTTTCACAAGCACTAAAAACGTTACGATATTGAAATTAACCTGACGTTTTGAACTACCAAAAAGACACTTAGCCATAAATTTATTTGGTTCACCCCATGGTTGTAAGAGGTGGAAAACGCAACCCCTAAAATTTATTTCCAATGTAACTTTTTGTTTCATTATTTGTTTACCTTTTAAACATTTATTTCCGATAGCCTGTTTCACTCTTAACAAAAATGTCTCTGGGTTTTTTGCCCAAAATAAAATAGTTCGCAGACAAAAATTATTTTATGAACAACTACAGAGATACATCGTCATAAATGCGAAAATACGAAACAAATATATCTGGCAGGTCACTATTAGCGATAGTAAGAATTAAAATGGTATGACGCAGTCAGTTTGGGAATTTTCGAAATTGAATTAATACTAATTGTGTTTTTGTTCTGTTTTTAATTTGTTACTTTAATAATTCACTTGTTATTAAAATGGCATACACAAATGAGGAAATGGTTGATATGCATTACGTTTACGGTCTGTCGCAGGGGAATGGGTTAGAAGCTTCTTGTTGGCCAAGAGGCCAACCAAGCTGAATCAGAGACCACCCCCGAGAGTCGCTATATAGTTTTGAAGGGAATCTACTATTACGTCAAATTACGCCACTAAATACGGGGTCTTCTATCCAACTTTGAGAAGTTATTTAATTAAATGGGTGTCCAAATTTTGAAGCAATTTTTTTCGCCACTCGGAATAATTTTGCATTAAAAATTTCATCCTTTGTGCTAAGCAGTACATTTAATCACGAGTAGCTCGTTATACGTTACAGGTTGAAAACAATTTTTGAATTATGGTCTGTATTTTTAAATTTCTGGAAATTTCTCAGTTTTAAGTATGGGAAATATAATAGTAACTCACCTTTATTTCGTCTATAGTCTCTAAAAATATAGTATCAGGAAAATAAAAGTTATTTTTAACTTTTCTGTTCGATATTCTTTAAAAGCGTGTTTTTTATTTTTTTTTTAACTATATTTATTTTTATATAAGGTGTATAATGTCCGGTTTTGCGTTATTCGAAAAAGTTAGTCAATTAACTGTAATTACAAGATGCAATTACTGATAAAAAAGCAAAGATAATTGTTGTTGTGATGATACTTGTCGTAATTACGGTTCAGCCATGAAAACAATCATTTGCAATTGTTTCCTCGTCACGCAATATTTACACTCGCTAATGTTTCATTAATTACATTTTATATAAATGGAAATAAAAAACCGTTCACAACTTCATGAATTGAGGAAAAATTAAATCACAGCGAATATATTCCATTCGCGTTTGTTGAGAAAGAAGCTTTCACGGTATCTTCTCTCTTTCGCCATTGCATAAGATAAATTACCTTAGTTTTCTTTTCGATTGCCGAACTGGCGCCTGTGATCTGAGGAGTTTTGCGTCATCAATGTCGCCTGCGAATGAGATTTGAAAAAAATCGACGCTAATTCTTCGAGGTCTTATGTAAAGTGTGTAATCTGTTTTCCTTTGAGTGTCTTCGACGAAATTTACCGAAAATTGCGTCAGCAGCAACAGAAGATCCTGCTCCACAACAACGCTCGTCCGCATATTTCACTAATCACCGTTCGAACATTAAACGAACTGAACGTCGAAGTTCTGCCCCAACCACCATACTCCACAGACCTCTCGCCAACCGACTATTATCTTTTCAAGCACTGGTAGAACCTTTGTCAATCAGGGTCGGGCATAAACAGCCTTCGTCGACTTCGTCGAATCCCGCACACACAATTTTTATGCTTCGTTGCGTTGGCAAAGCTGCAGTGATTCAAAGGCCGCCTATTTCAATTAAATTTAATAAGTATTTGATGAGATATTTCAGTTTAGACTCATAATAAATATAGTTTAAAAAACCAAAAAACATGCTTTTAAAGAACATCAAACTAAAAAGTTAATTATTTTTTTTATGAGCTTATAACAATAACGAACGAAAAATACTAGTATTATTGTGAAAAAAGCCACGGGAGCTTGATATACAAAAAATATGGCACAAAGCGCCTACACTTTTTTCACAATAATACTAGTATTTTTCGTTCGTTATTGTTATAAGCTCATTAAAAAAATATTTTTAACTTTTTAGTTCGATGATCTTTAAAAGCATGTTTTTTAGTTTTTTAAACTATATTTATTTTTCATTTTTTAGTTTCGTATGCTATAGAAGCGTGTTTTTTAGTTTTTTTAAATTGTATTTATTTTATCTAAACTTTGGGATCAATCAGCCATATACCATTGATATTTTCCGCAGGGGGAGCTCGCAAATCAGCCAGCAGGCGCGAAAAGGAGGTTTACAAATAAGGCAGCAGGCGTGCGAGTTAAT
>WOGP01006408.1:0-12405 GCA_015342065.1 Leptinotarsa undecemlineata | reverse complement strand
AAACATAAAACTTCGACATTCAAGGAATCTCTTAGGTATAACGGCATCATACTTTTTAATTCATTGCCACAGGATGTCAAGGACCTACACTTAGTGAGTTTCCAGAACCATATCAAAGAATTATTGACGAACGGGGGTTATAATAGCTTAGATGAGTTCCTGCAAAGGGATGTCTTGATATAACTTGTTCTCAATGCTTTTCCTTCCTATTTTCATGTTAAACCTTTTAATTGTAAATAAGTATAATATTTTGTTTTATAATAAATAATTTGTCTATGATTTTAAAATTTCCATCAGTATGTCGCTTGAAGTGTTTTGTATAGTGTCTGTTTTATTTGATAGGTTTATGTTTATTTATTTATGTTTATATAGTTATTTGTTATTTTTATTATTGATATATCTAATATTATAATGATCTGAAAGATGAATAAATAGAATAACAACAACAAAAAAATAATATTATATTTCTCCCAAAAATATTGAGTGAAGGTAGTATCAAATGTTTGTATCATCAACCGATTCTTTTAGAATTGGGGATTGTTGAAATACATA
The DNA here is from genome assembly GCA_015342065.1 of Leptinotarsa undecemlineata. NCBI lineage: Eukaryota > Metazoa > Arthropoda > Insecta > Coleoptera > Chrysomelidae > Leptinotarsa > Leptinotarsa undecemlineata. Next base: position 11,853 of record WOGP01006408.1, on the reverse strand, counting down.
ATTTTTTGAAATAAATTGACGACAAAAGAAAAACTGTGCCAATTATTATTTCTCATTTCAGTATTTTTCAGAAAAAAGCTTGTTGCTATGTAGGAGAATGAAATACCAAGAATCATATCATTCAATAACATCTATCAATAATCATCTTTGAACGTCTGAATTTCAGTAAAATAAATATGTTTTCAGCCAACACTTTCGCTAGACTAGAATATGGTATGAATCACGATATAGTGGCAAAGTGTTAGTAGACTTGACCTTACGTCTGTCAGTACGCAAAATAAAAATAGGTTCAGTTTCTATTATGAGATCTGTAATTGAAGAACTCGCCATGAAATATTGGCTATTGTTGAATAAAGATTTATTACCAATGGTGCAATATTGAACACTTGAGCAAGTGGGCCTTATATATTCTATTTCTACTCTTTATAACTATATACAGGGTGGAAAACGTCAGAACTGGCAAACATTATACAATTATTAATTCATCACACCTTTTGAAAAACACCATTTCGAACCTTGGGAGAAAATAAATTTGATAGAAGACATAAGAGCCCAACTTGACGCACAGAAGCTTTTTTGAGATTCAGTTTATTGAAAATACAAGAAACATCGATATTTTGGGAGTTGGAAGAGAAATAAAGTTGTTGAAAATTTGTATAGAGGAAATTATATGCAAAAATATATTACAGGTTTTTGATTTTCTTCTCGCTACTTGTCTCAAGTCCCCTGAAAACACTGCAACTTCATGAATTCATTGCTTTGTTCTTTTTATCTTTTCATGAAACACATTCCGACAATTTTTTTCATACCAGAGTGTTGAAAGTATTGTTGAATGCATATCATTTGAATTGTTCGCCTTATGGCTCCCTTACGCATATAATAGACGAGCTGTCTCTGTCCCTGCTACTGCAATACAAGCCTATTTTATACAGGTGTCCTCTAAATGCTTAACATGGTGGGTAGTTCCGTCAGTATTCAGGACTGATCTCTGCTATGTCAAATCAGTTATTCCTTTCTCTGTTTTTAGTGAATTTTTCTGAAAATTTTCACATTTCACAATTTGAAAAAAGTTATGATACAGAATTCCATTCAATAATTTTGCCCATCATAAAGAGACCTAAGGAAATCAATCATCCAGGTACTCATCTCGAAGTTTCGGACGGAAAATCTGCCTCTTCTGCGTCTTCAGATTATTTTAAATAAATCATATATGAGCTGTCATTTTCCTTTCTTTGATTTGTTTTTACCAAGCTTCCTCGCCAGATGTCAACTTACATTTGATTTTTTTCAGTTTTAAAAACGCAGGCAGATTTTGGTTTCTTGAACATTGAGATGAGTATCTACTCAATAAATTTTTTTAGGTATTTTTTGATGAGCAAAGTTATCAAATACGATAAGTTACTGAAACATGCCACATTTTCAATTGAAAAACATACTTTCAATCCACACAGTAACTCTTAAAACACAATTCTCCATAACAATTTTTTTCCCATTATTGAAGGAAAAAAAATATCTGATTTTCTCTTCAAAAAGTTATTTGAAAATTCTTTCATTCCATTCTGAAACGATCTCTTCAGTTATGTTACAAGGCTTATTTTCCCAGTCGTTATTATATTTCTTGTCCATTCATTTTCCAATCTGGTCCTGTACAAAATATTTTGATACCTCTACATCTGTTTAGCGCCCATATATGCAGTTGATTATACATGTCTAGCACACTTAACGGTTTTTTCATTGTCTACCCGCCAATTTCGTCAATTCTATTTGTCATTCTCAGATCAATCTTGATGTAAATCTCGATTCATCAATGCCCAAAGTTCAGCCTGTAACAAAGATCCATTCATTTATTTGAAGCCTCTTGGATATTGCAAAATTATATATACTTTTTTCTGGAAGATGTATATTTCGACCAGATTCCGTTCATTGTTCGTTTTTTGACTGTCTACAAACCAGATGTGTTTGTCAAGTACGTTCTGGGATTCAGTTTTTCTTCATTCACTATTTTCACTCGAGCAGATTAACCTCATCTCTCTTATCATTTGAAGTATAACATCGACAGTATAAAAAAACTATTGTAGCTATTCTGTTGCGGTTGTTGCAGTTGTTGCGGTTTTGTAAACTGTCTTGTAGGAATCTCACCATGAGGTGTTACTTGAATAACGTATGGATTTTTATCAAATATTCAACAATTCCATCACATATTCCTCATCACCATTAAATAGTTATAATATGATAGGGCTAGAGTCTCCAATGCTGCTATTGATGTTATTTTTATTGCTCTCGTTATTCTTCATCGAGCAAACTTCCAGCATCTTGCCTAGCTTGCTTTATCATTAGCCAAAAACTGAAGAAACTTATATATTTTGATGATACAACCAATATAGAGGTTTCAGCCTCTATGTCTTCCCAAGTATGTTCGTCAAACGTTAGCTCCACTTCCGTCTTCATTTTCATCATATTCTAACATTGATTATTGATTCATGGTCAGCCTTTGATCTATCCTCACTCCCAGATATTCAATCTTTTCGACATCTATTTTCTAACTTTAGAAATGTAGAAATTCTAGTTTCTTCGAATTAGTCCTCTTAGTTAATGCTCCTATGGCTTCTCTGGTATATATTGTTTCAATATTCAGAACCTGCTGCCTACTTTATAATATTTGCCCTAGATTGAGAAGCACAGCTCTATATTTCACATTTATCACATGATCATAACTCGTTCATTACAAGGTGCTATAACAGCGACAAGATTCCATAATGATCATGTTTACACAGTTTCTTTCAAACATGCAGTCTGTACACCTTCATCTCGTCCTTATTGTTATAGAATACTCTGCTTTTCCCAATCGACATAAAGCCATTTTCGTAACATACCTAACAAATACGCATATCTAGACAGTTTTCAAAGAAGAATTTCCGATCATTTTGTAGCATTACTGAATGAATATTATCTGATCTTGGAATAGTTGAAACTATCCATTATAGGTAGTCAAAACATTGAAATGCTAATTTCAAAAAATACTCTGTGGAACTTCATATTGTAAACTTATTATTGAGTGTCCGACTCAGTGAAAACATATGGCTGTTGCTTTTTTCACAAAGGACCAAAAAGTTTTAAATTTGTGAGTACGAACAGAACTATCTCAGATTTTAAATTTAACGTTTTTCAACCCTGTATCAATAACTCGTTTTCAACTTCACAAACTGAAAATTTGTAGTTGAATTCCTGAGATTTCGAATAGCACATGCTTTCAGTTTTTCAACGGGCCAACATCCGTGGCGTTTTGATTTGTAAGGATTCGTAACTATTTCAATCGACTGTTTATTTTTTTGTACAATTTTCTCATACTTCAGATCTGCTCTAAGAGCTATCGTCTGATTTAGAATCCAATAAATTAGAATAATCGGTAAATACTCTTATGAGAAACAGACAGGGAAATGACTCAAATTCGGCTATATTTATGTTCTATCCGTTATTTAAGGAAATAATATTTCACTGCTGGAAATTGAAACAATGTTATCATCTACAACAGTTATGAAACGTTTGGTTTACACTAAAAAGTCATACTTTGTGTTTGAATCGAGCTTGTTCGTAATGAATATAACTAAATATTCATTGGTGTTGCGATAATTTCAAATACCCTGATGATAGATGTGACTACAGACAGCAGTCTGTTCGTTTGTATACTCTGGCACTCAATTGCCACGCGTTTTTCAATAATTAAATCAAATTAATGGAAGCTGAAAGTTATCTTGAGTTTTAAATTTCCATAGATGCAATGTTTTTTACGTCGTGAAGAAATTTTTTTTAACTTTTTATGTTCTTTACCAATTTTGTTTGTAACTAACAACTGCAGTTTTGTCCTATAAAGACATTTTCAAACTTATACATTTAACTCATAGGACGAAACTGCACTAACGTTAGTTACAAATGAAAGTGATGAAAAACAGAAAGTTTCAATTCTCTTTTCTTTATTATGATCTCCTACCACGTAATAACATCTACATCCATCAATTTATTGTTTTTCACGTCTTTTTCAACGTTGAGAATTCATTGTGTTAGAAATCCCATGATAAGCAACCACTCAATAGACGTAAACATGTACGTATGTATATTCGTTTACATATCTATTGTAGTTTTTATGTAGTAGAGGAATCAGGGAGTTGAGTCATAGGCTCGAAAAAGGGAGAGAATGTTATTCACTCTATAGATACCATTTGTAACGTACGGAAGTGAAATATATATTTTTGAGAAGTAGATTGTGTTTCAATTATTAGTTTTCCAACAACTCAGAAGTGGAATTGAGAGTACACGTACACGTTTTTTGAATTATCGAGTAAAATTGTGAAGTGTGTGATCATGCCGAAAAACAAACGAAAACGAGGTATGTAATATCGCTTCAAGTTCTTTTGACTCTACTAGTTCAAGTTTGAGTTCTTCAGCAGGCTACAAATCTAAAGAAAATCGCCAGAGAAGTCGTGGAGGAAAAACTACAAAAAAATCATCCCGTGGCTCCAGAAAGTTGAGCGGATCCAAAAGAGTAAGACTATCTCAAAAACAATTGGTTGAATTCTGGGTGAGTACTGCACGTCATTCTTTGCGTGAAAGGAATACCAGTAACGTCCTAGTAATACCAGATTTTGACCCTAGCAAAGAAAATACTTCCGAGTGGTTAACTATTATTGACCATAGCATGCTATGGGTTGTGTGAAAATAGTATTGAATTTCAGGCCCTTAATAAACTGAAAGGTACTGCTGAAAGTTGGTATCATGGTTTCATTATAGATGAAATTGGATTGGCAAAATTTTCATGGTCAAAATGGAAGAAATTACTTAATGGTGTATTTCAAGCTTATCGAAATACGTACGCTCATTTTATGGGCATAGCTTACCATAAACTACGGATAATCTCTCTATTCTTTCTATTTTGATCACCTTGCAAAAATAAATAAACTCAAGGCAGCCTTTTCAGAAACAGACAAAATTTTTGTTATTTTGGGTGCAATTGGCAATGAAACAATATTTTTCTGAGTAGAATCTAGCGGTATCAATAAATTTAATTCATTGGATAATTATTTGAAAGATCGAACGCACGATGGTGCAAGTACTGGCAAGTCTATTTTAAATTATGAAACAAATTCTCGCAGTTCCACCGTAACTAAATTCCAAAGTGAATCGCGAAATAAATCTCAAACGAAGACAAAATATGAGTGTCATATTTGTGATAAAATTGGGCAGTGAAACGGGAATACATCATACTATAGGTATACCTAGAGGTAATTGTCAGGTAGAGCGTTTTAATAAAACCATTGATATCGAGTCCGATGAGTGGGATAGAAATATCGATAAAATCCAACTTGGTATTAATAGTTCAGTGAACAAAACTATCAGAAGCACACTAGCTGAAGTCTTTTTCGGTATCAAATTGAATGCACACATAACAGGTGACTGTTATGTGTATCATGTCACAGATACACCAGCAATTGATGTGACAAAACTGAGAGAAGAAGTTGGAAAAAGACTAGAAAGACAATAGGACGGAACAAGATGAATAATATGACAAAAAAACGTATCCTTACCTGACTATCAAGTAGGTGATGAAGTACTTGTAAAAGTAATGAATTTCAAAAGTGATGGATGTAGTAAGAAACTAAGAGAAAAACTGAAAAGGTCATTTACAGTACAAGAAGTTATAGGAAATGATAGGTACAAAGTCAAGAATGATTTTGGATCAGAGAGATGTGAAACTGGCAAACGTTACGAAGGCGTCATAACAGCAGAACATATGAAGCCGTTTATAACCAGAACCGACGACATATAGTGAGTAAATTTGGTACCACTGCACTAGCAATCCTGCCAAAATGAAAATCTTTACTTTCATATAAAGTGTCTAAAACACTGTTGCCCAACAGCACAGTCCTGTAGAAATGGTTATCCGTCATAATTTTCTAAAACACTCGCTCTGACAAGATCAGTTCCGTAGAAATTTATGATGGTGAATGATGACAAAATTTCTAAAACACTCGCTCTTACAAGAGGAGTTCCGTAGAAACGGTCATGAAGAAATAAGAAACACATTTCTAATACACTGTGTGTGTGCTAAGTGTATATGAACAATCCGGTAGAAATGTTCATCATAATTTTCTAAAACACTCGCTCTCACAAGAGGAGTTCTGTAGAAATTTGTGATGGCGAATGATGACAAAATTTCTAAAACACTCGCTCTTATAAGAGGAGTTCCGTAGAAACTGTCACCAAGAAATGGGGAACACATTTCTAAAACACTGTGTGTGTGCTTAGTGTACATGAACAGTCCGGTAGAAATGTTCATCATAATTTTCTAAAACACTCGCTCTTACAAGAGGAGTTCCGAAGAAAGTTGTGATGGCGGGTGATGACAAATTTCTAAAACACTGTTTTTCATGATAACAGTCCTGTAAATTGTTATTACTTATGTGTGACATTCAGATTTCTGAAACATTGGAAAACTATTCCAATCCTGCAGAATTCGAGAAGAATACATTTATCTGGCTGCAATTATAAACCGTTGATTTTGTTACAGATTGAACACCTTGAGGACAAGGAAGATGCAGGATGGCCGAATGTTAGAAATCCCATGATAACCAACCACTCAATAGATGTGTATATTCGTTTTCATATATATTATAGTGTTTATGTGGTAGAGGAATCAGGGAGTTGTATCATAGGCACAACAAAGGGAGAGAAAGTTATTCATTCTCTCGATACCATTTGTAACGTACGGAAGTGAAATATCTATTTTTGGGAAGTGAATTGTGTTTCAAGTATTAGTTTTCCAACAATTGGAATGATCCATTATGATTATAAATATCATAAATAAATAAATATATAATAATATTAAGTTAACTAGCAAGAAAACTGAGAGATCCGAATAAGCTAGGTTAGGCTACCATTTTTGTTTCATTAAATATTTCAATAAAAAATATGCTGAAATTTATTGTATACTTGCTGTCTATACATGCTATGACAATTCCATAAGCAAAAATGACTACCTGGCATCGCTCTAAAATGGAAAATACAAACATAATTCTTCAATAAGTCTAGTAATAGAGTTGGTATTTTCATTAACAAGTGCACACTGATAAGAGTGTATCAGTTGCAAGTAAAGAGAGGATAATCAACCCCTTAATTAGTCGATGGAATTGAAAGCAAAATCATTCATGAAATATTGTGACATAAGTCACATTTTGATAGTCAGTTCCAAAATTATCTCTACCTCAACTCAACTTATATATGTTATATCCCCTGTGATGGAATCCAGAAAAAAAGATTTTTTTGTTTCAAATATACTTGCTGAAAATGTCTATATAGAATGATGAATCAAGTTCAAGACATTAAAAAAAAACATTATGATAATAGTAGATTCCTCAATAACAAATTTTCCCTAGAGACTGAAAAAGCGAGCGGAGAACTTTTCATTCATGGATTCACAAAAAGTAGTTTATTGATAAAAAAATGGCAGATTAAGAACAAACATTTTTATTTAAAATTACTTCCAATAAGATGGTTAATTAAATGCAATCAACTCAACTTAAATTTTCAATAATAACTTATCAACAACTGGAAACACCATATTTCAAAAATGAAATGAATTTTGAAGTAAAATCATAAGTATTCACTAAATATTCAGAAAGAGAGGGATATTTTGTGAAGATTGTTATTGAGTTATTGAAATATGAAGAATGGTTTTAGATTTCGCATAACCCGTTCGTTTTTAAGTTTTCGTTTTCATAGTTTAAGTTAAAACAATTGACTGTGCTAGGATGTCATTTTTTATCATTTGTCATCAGTTACTGCTGAGGTGACTGTTATTTACATTTAAAACAAAGTGTTCATTTTTCAATTTTGAAGATAATTATTGGTTTCTATTCAAATATACGAATTCAATGAGCAAACTTATTCAAGAAACCCTTTATTGTGAGATTTTCACTAAACAGTTCTCCAAAAATGAAACACGTGTTTCGTCACACAATGGCTTCTTCGGACGTGTCTCTGCTAACAAAATTCTACATATTCAATGCTTAACCTACCTCTTTCTTCACCACTTTCGAAATCCCTCAGGATGCTATTTAGAGGACTTTTTCCAGTACTCCGGTGTTAGAGTTTTTGACTGGGAAAGTACACTCTGAAAAGTTTACCGCCATTTCATGTTCAGAATGAGAATTCGGAATAATTTCCATAGTTTTTGAAAATAAAATTGAGTAAACGATTTTTTTGGATCACCCTGTTGAAAGTAATTGTTTTCACAGCATTTCTGAATCAATTAGTAATTAAGAGTGGCAGTATTATTCCCTCATAAATACTTTCTTTTTGGAGCACACGATGAAACTTCAGATTCAAAATAGTTATTGGTACATAACCACCAAAGTACATAACAACATACTTAAGTTCTCCAATGGAAAGAGAGATGAATTTCTATGTATAACATATAACATTCTTCATAAGAAATACAGATATCTGGCAGCTTTTTGTATTGAAAAATTTGAGTTTCCAAAGAAAGAGGTTTTTGAAAATCGAACCGACGACGTATAGATTTACATTTTGGGATATGGAAACCATTTACTGATGAAACGAAATTATTGGTATCCCGAAAATTAAAAATGTTTTCAGATTCGCCAATTCAGAAATTGAATTCTTCATTTCCATATGACATAATGAAATTATTTTTGAAAATCCAACGAATTCTGAATTTGAAACATGAGCTCATTTTCAATTTCAATTCCTAAATTCTTTTAACTATCGATCAGAATGGAGAACAGATGCAAATGAATGGAATTTTTCAAATCTCACTACAGCATTACTTTACCGAGGGCTTTTCAGATTGTTGAATTCATTTCTGGAATAACTCCTGATATGAACCTCACGGTACACGGAATCTTACCTGAGGAGTCCAACTGCAAGGCGCCGGCCTCGTCTGGCTCTTCGATCTGGACCTGAAGATTTTCTTCGCCATCAGCCGACTGCCATGGTGCATCACGCTGGAAGATGACTTGCTCTTCTGCATCGCAGCACTGGTGGTCACCGCTGGAGAAGATTTATCATTTTTATCGTGTTTCTCATGCTTGCCGTGAAGCAAACTGCTCAAAAACGAATGACTAGTCTTCATTGCTGGTGGAGAGGAAGGATTTGATTTCGGTCCTTCGTCTCCCACACCAATGTCAATGCTGCTTCTCGAGCTGGAGAAGCGGCTCTCTACGTCCGAAACATCGTACACGTCCGCGAATTTCAGATCGCGGTAAATCAAAATCCAATCGTCATTGGTCTGGCAGCCTTTGTTCAAACCGTCATCATCTCCCGGCTTGGTTATCTCTCCCTTAGCTTTAATGTTTCTCAAGTTTCTGTCGTAGTTTACGCGTTTGAACCTGTCCACTTTGTCCACGTCTACACTCTTTTTACGCGCCATCCTCAGATATCGTTTTATAGTATCACTCACCGATTGGGATACATCATCGTTGTCAACACTGCTCCTTCTCCGGACCGGTTTGATTTCTTTCACGGGCACTTCCTCTCCAAGCTTGTCGTCGTGAGCCTTCCTGTATTCTTCCTCGAGCTTTTGAAGGACCCCCTCTGGAATCGGCATCGTTTGCGTGGCCCAAGTGTGGTAGGTTATCTCTGAAGTTTCGGACTGCACCTCAATCAATGGAGGAGGGTAGTTTGTAAGAGGGCTGTTCTTCAGTACTCTATTGTGATTGCTGTATTCATAGCTAGCTCTAGGAGTTCCATAAGCTGCGGTATAGCCTGTACCTCCCCTGCTGCCTCTGAATCCTTTTGCCTTGCGCAACTCGAAGTAGAGCTTCTCCAGAGCCTTTCTGTTCGTTAGCAGATCTGATATGGTTCGATCCCTATTGGTAGATTGGCCGTAGTATCTGCTCAAAGTTTCTAGCAAAGATTTCTGAACGTGATCTCCTTCGAAGTGAACATTTTGGTTAGGGAGGTACCCTGTGTAGTTACCTCCGTGGCTGTCTCTACTGCACAAATTCAGGTGTCTCTGTAACTTGTCCACCAGATCTTGGTAATTGAAATCTGCTTGGGATTTGACAACTTTTGGGTCATCTTTTGCTAGTGACAGATACTTTTCCAGCATGCTGACGAGCTGTTTCTCCTCTGAGTCGTCTTCAAGCTTGTCGTTACTGCCCATTTTCAGGTCGTAGCTGGAAAATCCGACAGGGGTGGTGTCTTTGCTGAGAAACTCCTCTTTCATTCGTTTGAGGTCGAACTTCCCGGCTCCGGTTGGTTGTATTGCTAAATGCGTAGGTCTCTGTGGCTTTTCTGGTATCCCCAAACTGGCCTCATCTGCCGAACTGGCCTTTCTGCAACTACCACCAATGCGCGAGGTTTTTTTCTTTTTCCGAAAACCTATCGCCCCAGGATAGGAATTTTTCCTCCATAACAAGAACCGCGGTTCTTTTTTGCATACCTCCTGGAAGTACGCTTCGATTTTGGGGATATCTTCAGGGCGGTTCTGTGCGCCATCGGGAATTAGTTTCTTTCCCGCATCTGCCATATACCGCCAGGTTTTTCTGGTAAGCAGCCAGCGCTCTTTGGGCTTCGCCCTTTTGCTCTTTTTCCGTACCGATTTTCCCATGGTTATTGAGTACTCGGTCGATTCTGTGCTGGCACTCCTACCGATAGTTTTCAGCTTCGATGTTCTCTCAGCCATATTTCACTCGAGATTTTGACAATGTTTTCAGCGCTCATTTGAGATGATAGATCATGATTCAGGTAGTCTTCGCAATCCTTCAAATCCTTGATGAAGGGTCTCGGATATTCTTGTTCAATTATTCTCTATCATACAATAAGCACTTTGCTACACGAGAATATCTAAAATTGAAACTAGTTGGCACTATGTTCAAGCGTAGGTTTTCAAAAATTCGAATTGCTTAATCCACTAGCGTTCTTATAAAACCGTACGTTAAGAGCGCGACACTTTTGATTTATTATATTGTTAGAAGCGCTTTAATAGTCGTATCAATATTGTAGATATTAATGTCACTGGCTTCACCTAGTGCTTACTGTCACATAATTTATTGAAGTTGTTTTCGGAAGTTATCGGTAATTAACACTGAAGACGACCGCACGCAACACTTTTTTGAATCTCTGTGCCGAAATAAAGTGGAGGGAGAGATGCCATTTTCTGAAAATCGGATTTTTAAATTGCGCGGTCACTCTCGTCCAGACTGGTGAGAACTGAGACGACAGACTTTAAGAGAGCCGCTACTTCAGAACAAAAATATCACTTTTGGCAACAGATATGTGGTGAGCTAGACGAGAAAATAAAGATAAATATTAGATCATAGAATAAACTCTGATGAAAGAAAAAGCTCATTGTGGCGCTTTCAGTTCTTCGCGGTAGGCCTAGGTGAGATTATACATGGTGGTTCGCGGAAAGATGGTCCGCGAATATTAAACGAATAAAATTAAGAAATTATGTAGACACATTCGATAGATGTTTAGCAATACGCACATTCACGTGTTCCTACAAATATTTATGGAAATTAGTTCTCGATTACACAGTTAATAAACGTATTAAAGGCAGAACTGTTGCCGGTTAATTCCAAATATTTATGACAAGGGAAATGTAAATGTGCGCCAAGTAATTTGTTAAAAAAAATTATGTGATCGGTCCATCAGTTTTGTTATACAAGAAATAAATTGATTCTGATTTATCTTACAAGAAAAACTTGAGAATGTCAATATCTTGAAACAAATAATGAGGTGTATTCCAATAAGACAGTTGACAATATAATGAAAAATGATTTTTTGCACGTTGTGGCTGTTTGAAATTGAAAAATTTTTGAATTGAATTGAAGTGAA
>WOGP01006407.1:0-12146 GCA_015342065.1 Leptinotarsa undecemlineata | reverse complement strand
CTTATGTACTAGGCACACAGTTTCGAGTATGAATAATGAAGAAAGAAGTAATTTTTTGCTCCTTGACCAAGGGTTTACAAGACTCTCTAGGCCCAACTTTGCACAGATATCGGATGGCACGCTTTTGGGTAATGAAGACTGTTTTGAAGTTTTGTTGGTTGCAGGTGCCCCAGAATGATATGCCATATCTTAGATGGGATTCAACAACATCGTGGTTGAATAGGAAAAACGTCTCGAATCGCTTCTGTGTAGACTTTTTTGGAACGTATTTTGTTTATTTACTCAGCTTTAAACCCATTATTTACAGCAATTTGCTTGAAGATATCAAGTGCTTCATTGAAACTATCTATTGAAAGAGGAACATTGACTGATCTGTGAATCATGCTATTATAAGCTGCTACTTTGTGTTGATATGGATGGATAAAATCGTAATGTATAGTAATATCCGTTTAGGGCGGTTTGTGATAAATTGAAAAATCATGTTTGTTGTTCATTCTACTAATTGCTAAGTCCAAGAAATTGATTGAGTTGTTTCTTAGAAAAACCGAAGAAGAATTATTATTGATGTCGAAGTGAGGTAATATGCTTCAGGTGATCATAATTGACAAGGTACCTCAGGTAGAAATCAAGGTAATTTGTTGGAAGCAGTCTCAATTATGGTTACTTGTATTATAAGTATTAGTGTAAGTAGCAACTTGTAGTATTCAAATCACTGCTGATAAAGCTACGGTGTTCGAGAAACATGTCGCGATATATTTTTCATATAAAGTTTGTGAATATCAAATCGTGAGGTGTAGTTTCTGGAATTACTGTGGATCTTCATCAAGTAACAGCCGAATCAATCAGAAAATCATTAATATGTTTATTCTAGCTTCTACCAATCGTCTACGTACTTCTGAATCAACATGTATATATGATATGAATTCCTTGAAACTGAAAAAATAATCATTCACACAACATAAATTTGCCGGAAATCAAAAACTCACAAAGCTTTTTTTAATTTCCAATTTGTTTTTTTGTAATCCTGGATTTTTATACTCCCTCTTTGGGAAAAATTATGTTCAGCTTAAATCATTCACGACCACGGTTCACTTTGTGTGCTTATTCAAAGGTCTTCTTGCATTCAACCATTCGGAGCGTTCCACGTGCTCACAACGTAATGAATAAATACATTCCATACATAATTTGAGGCGGTTTACTTGGCAACAAGCGGACGAGACGTACTGAAAGTGATACGACGCCCTTCAAACTTTTCTTTGTTGTCTAGAATTTTGTCTCGATGACTCGCGAGGGAAATATGTTTTTAAAGGAATACGGAGTTATGTATTGAAGGTGGGAGGGGTGGTTTTTGTGTGGTTGTTGTTCACTTGATGGCTGTCTATATTATCCAAAGTCTTCAATGAACTTTCTAGTTGAAGATATCGCCGTACGCGTTGTCTCGCATGGTATTTTCCATTGTTTGGCAAGAAACCTTTCATGAGATGCTGAAAAATCGTTTGGGTTGGTACCCAAATGTGAGTGAAACTCTAAGCATTCAGTTCAATCGTCAGAGGAAAACAATATATTGATGGATGTAGCCGTTACTATGTGGTAGAAGATCATAATGAAAAGAGAAATGTTTTCTACCACTTTTACCACTTTTTAAAGTGACAAAAACATAGAATACAATGTAGTGGATGTGCTTGATGAAGAAATTATAAATAAGATTTATTTTTGATAATCCCTTTTGATAATTCACTATCGATAGTGAACGGAACTGGACAATCTCAGTCAAGAATTTTTTTCATCGGGAGCATCAGAATGAATATGAATGAAAAATTGGATAGAACTGGTCGATACTTGATGAAAATCCAAATTAGAACTAATCAATACAGTTTATTGAATGATTTTCAATGAAAAAGGCTTTTACAAAAACCACGACACGTATGTCGTGTGCTTTTGATAGTGAAAATCATACATTAAACTGTACTGATCAGTTTTAATACGGATTTTCCTTTAATACGGATTGTATTGCGAAACACATGTTGCGTTATTTGTAAAACACTTTTATAGTGAAAATCACACAATGAACTGCAATAAGCAGTTTTTTTCACAATTAAAAAGTTGCTAAACCCGTTTATTACGCTCATTTTCATTGAAATTTACAATTTGGTATTAATTTTGTGGCAAATCTCAATAATCTTGATACAGATTGGACTAATCAAAACACTTTTTGATTTAAGTCAGTCAACACTGAACACTAATTGAGTCATCTCAATTATAGTATCAGGTTATTTCAAAAGTTGTGTCCGTTTTCATGAGTCTACTTCTAAATTAGCGCCATTTGAATCAATGCACTTTTGCCAACGTAACACAAGTAGATTGATTTCCCCAGCATGGGAATAGCGTACTCAGGATTAGATGAAGTCGACTTTTTTGTCGATTCCTGATTGGCAAAGTATCTACCGGTGAAAAAAGTGCTTGCAAAGATGGTAATCGATTGGCAAGAGATCTGGAGAGTGTGGTGGGTGACGCAGAAGTTCGAAGCTCAATTTGATTAACTTTCATACGGTGATTTGTAATACGTGCGGGCGAGCGTTGTCGTGGAGCAGAATATTGTCTCTATTCACCAGTGTCGGCAGCTGCTGAAACAATTGTGTCGTAGTGGATCACACCAGTCACTGACGACCAGATAGTAAACATGTTAGTTTTGGTGAGTTTTTGCCTTTGGGAACTTTGGGAAAAAGCAGATCTCGAAAAGTAATAATTTTTGTCGATCGTTCAAATCATGGGCACCTACTTCTCGAGATTTTTGACTTTTCCATCCATTTCCAACAATTAAAAAGCATAGGAGCTGACACCCAGTTCTTCCGCCATCCCAAGCTCCATTTGTGATGGGACTCTCTCCACTAGGGTCTCCAAATCCTCGTTCTGTAGTGTTGTAGATCGAATACTTTGGGGTTCGTTTTTCAAGCTGTAATCTTTGGTACAAAATTTTGCAAACCAACATCGAACATTGTCAAATGTTCGGAAAACAAAAAGCAACATCAATTCATACAATGAGAAATGTTGTATTGATCAGTATATATGTACTAGACAATAGAATAACTTTTGAAACAACCTGATATTATTGCTTGGGGCTGCAAGAACCCCAAAGGATAATCATGGAAAGTATGTAGGGAAACGCTATGGCTACGATACTGAAGTATTTTTTCACCAAACGGTCTTATACGATGCGAGACAAATTCATTGTTTCGCAACATTTTCATCGAGGTGAATTCACAAAAACTGATTATACTAACTAACACAAGACAATCAGTTCATATGAATTTCTCCATCTGAAAAAATTGAATGCAGAGATCCTATAATTTTCCAATCTCGAAAAATTATGCATTCATTTCACTCACCCAAAAAGAAATGAACCTCCTTTCATCATGTAAGTAGTTGGAAACATGATAAAGACAGCAAAGTCTTTTGAAAATTGATCAGTTTGTTAATATAAAAAATCATCGTGACTGAATTCTGATGAATATATGTGAATATTCGTTGATGCGACTATTGTAGAGGATCAAAAATGAGATATCCACGATTTCAAATATGTCAAAGATTTCAAATATAATTGCGTATATTTCAAAATTCCGAATGATTGCGACGCCTGGAAAAAAATTATTCGAGGTCAAAGATCAAAAATCTCGAAATAAATGGTTTTTCGCGATTTTCAGGAAAAAGGCAAGTTTAATCAAAAAATAACTCGAAATAAAAATTGTAGACCATAAAATTGT
This sequence comes from Leptinotarsa undecemlineata, assembly GCA_015342065.1. Classification (NCBI taxonomy): domain Eukaryota; kingdom Metazoa; phylum Arthropoda; class Insecta; order Coleoptera; family Chrysomelidae; genus Leptinotarsa; species Leptinotarsa undecemlineata. Next base: position 8,385 of record WOGP01006407.1, on the reverse strand, counting down.
TCACAAAAAACGTATCGGTACTTTTTTCTCTTAGAGCCACCTTTTTTGAGATACGACGAGTCAAAAGTTGTAAAAGTGGTTTCCCCAGTAGGCCTATTCCACATGCCTATTGTGATACTGTCAAGATTATTATATATTTTAACTCCTGAATGAAATATTGATTTCTCCCCAAATTTTGAGCGATATGATTGAATTAGTAGTTTTTTTGTTTGTTTTTTATTATAGTCATGGATGTTTTTTATTTGATTGAATTCCAAATTCGAATGTTTGTGATTTTTTCTAACTGGTAATATAGCAGTCTTAGGACCGCGTTATGTCGATGAATATAGGCTGAAAGCGCATGTGCTGATAGCAAGTGAATTAGGGTAATGGGCGCCTCGCGGCAGGGCCTTTTATCACTATTATTATTATTACTTTTATTATCCGTCTTGAATTTTCTGTTGAATTATATATATTTTTCATTTTAGTAAATTCTCAATTATCATTCCAGATTCGAGCTAATGTACGGCGTGACCGAGCAAGAAAGTCTGCACCTCCTCGGGCCAGTGGCCCTCATCAAAGGAATGCTGGAGAAGGAGCGAGATCAAGAGCTCCGTGCTTACTTCCATTCACGCTGCGAAATGAGGCCGGGCCTCTGCATGCAACGCACTCTGGACGAATACTCTCGAAACGAAGCTTTTCCTCAGAACGATCACGTTTACGGGGACTACACGGGTTACGAACCAGACAGAGCATCGCTGGCTAGAGACAGCCTGCTTGATATCTTATCCGACGCCCGCTCCGTTGCGCCAATCGTGCAAATGGCCAGATATCACGCCGCACTTAACTTGCAATCCTACTTTTATGTGTTCACACATAGGACGAATTCCAAGGAATACATTGTAAGTGTCGGTTGCGAACTGGGATTCGCATCTAAGAATTTTTACTGTTCATTGAGATAGTCAGATAAATAGAAAGCAAAAGAGATGGGTTCAATCATAAACTGTCCAGTAGATCTGAATTTTTGATATGTTCTCCAAGATAGTTAGTAAATCTTTGAAATTCATTCCACCGTGCTTTCTCCTCAGTGAGAAAAGTGTCAATTTTAATGAAGAACTATTAAGCAATATCCAATTTTCTGAAAATGTAGTAATTGAAATTGTAATACAGGAGCACATCGACGATCATAGTTATTTCTGCAATTAATACAGAAATCCAATCCTGGAAAACACAAAATTCAACTAGAAACCAATAACTTCTCACAAAAATCGAAATGGTTTTGCAATCTAGCACAAACTAATACATACAGACACAAATATCGATGACCATTCTAATAACCCTCACTATCCTAAATCAGTTGCTAACCATAGCATTATCTATAGACTCATCAGAATCTCGATGTCCACATTAAATTTTGATGAGGAATTTAATTTAATTGAACAAATTGAACAACAAATTCAACCCGAACATGTTTAATCACATACTTGACAAAAAACTTTCCAAACAAATCAACCTATGCTCACCATCTTTTAGAGAACAACCACCGTTTCAATGTGAACTGTAGCATATTATATACAGAGAATGAAGGACATAATTTGAACCTTCTAAGCTGTCTAGTAAATAATGAAAGCAAATATTCAAATTTCGTTTCAAGCTACCGAAAAGAAATCGTTCACTCAACATTATTGAACTTTCCTTCTAAAGAAATGAATTTCAAACGTTTAAGCCAGTCTCGAATATACCTACACAGTAGGTTGAATGGACTGACGCCTACGAAGGGCGTGGTGTTAGTCAGGGAAGTAGTTGTTTTCTGATAGGCCTCAGTCTATTCAACCTACTGTGTAGGAATATTCGAGACTGGCTTGAACGTTTAAAGGTCATTTCTTCAGATATGTTTACTGCCTGTCTTCAGGCATAGCCCATTGACTAATAAGAATGAACTTTTCTTCTCAAAATATCACAATTTATCATATTTATGACTCAATAGTTTTCCTGGAATTATCAGCTTCGAAAGGAAGATAGAGGAAGACTGAGAATAAAAATATGTTTAATGTTTCGTGATTGAAACACGTGTCAAAGTGTTGAATATAACATTTTGGTGTTGGAATAGATTTCCAGTAACATTCATTACTACACCATAGGTTTCAAAAAGTGCACCACAAGTAGAAAATATACCCATCTCACCAAAATTGGTCGTTTATCTAATGGAGTTTTGTAACTACCTACAATTATATATAAAAAATTGTAGAATGATTTGAAGTACCAGTTCAACCAATAAAACTACTTGAATTGAATTCATAGTGTGAAAATTGCAAAGTTATTATCATGGATATGTTATCGATTCTCATCATCTAACGGGTCAGTGTAATCATAACATTCATCTTCTTGCAGTTCATTTGAGTTTCAAAATAGTTCATCTCAATGATGCGTAGGATAGTATTTTCTCAAAATCCATCCTGGACTTTGTTTCTGGAATAGATACTATCGAACTGCACTTTCTGAAAATTCATTGAAGTGCTAACTTTGGTTCCACAATACGTGGAACTTTCTCAAGTCTCCATTATCGTTATTGATGATGGATACCTTCTTCATGAAGTTGTATGAAACGAATACTCTTTGGTGGATTCATTTGGAGGACGTCAAGAACGGTTAACGTAACTATGCTACGATGTGATACTGTTTCCAATAACTACTCTCAGGTTATTGGTTGTTAGAGCTGAGTCTCTCTGCTCCTAGTATCATGGCATCATTGTTGCGTGGAAAAATATTAACTCACCCATTCTGATCTCTGGCAAAACATCTGTGGTCAATAATGTCTACCTAAAAATACTAACATAAGGAAAAAGCCACAGCCAAATACAAATGAATTGGATATTTCCTGATCTTGTACAGGCTGTGACAATACTTTATACATTTTTGGGTTTGGAAACAATAAATATTACTTAAGGTAAATTCATAATTGCTGGAGCAAGAAAAGAAACTCGGGAACCCCGTCGTCTCTCTCCAAGAAATTACAGTAGCAGTGAAAAAAAAAGGTTGATATGCCTCAAAAGTGGTAGTAGACAATACTCGTTGAGATCAATGAAACAGCAGATTCAGGAAAAGTACCACAAAGACCCCAAAGAAAACGAGGGATTCACATCTGAGCTCAGTTTCACATGGTTACCACTAGTTTCGTCCATATTTTCATCAAAAATTTTCCTACCTGTATGATAAGCTATTTGAAATTGAAAAATGTGCAGTATGTAAGAAATGTAGATAGGATCGTTATATACTTCAAAGTGAAATGAAAACTAGGCAGTTACTATTGATTTTTTTCAATATGATACTCGGTCAGAAGATAGTCGGCTAACTTGCATTTTCTTAGCTAACTTGGCTAATTTGAATATATTTTTACCGTATATAGTATGTTTAGAAAGTTGTTTATTTTTCTAGGATTTTTGAAAGACAGGCAATTACTTCATAAACACGAATTATACTATCACAATTCTTAAAATGATCACACTAAAACAGTAGATATTGGATATTTGTGGGATGTTTATTCTAGAACAGTCACTGGGAAACAGAAAAAAAAACGACGCTTCGGTGGTTGGTTGAATCACTTTCCAATTAGCGTCATATCGAAAAAGTGTTTTACAGTATCCAAATAAAAACATGAATGTACTAATTGCTAATCAATTTTTTGGTGGTGTTGAATATAATGAATTGGGAGGTACCGCTCTGCAATGAATATATTCAAATTATTATCTCAGTGTGATTATACAAAATAAAAATCTCCATCATCACTTCAAGGGATGCAATAAAATCTCCATAATATACTGTACGTGACAGGTACGTGATTGCCGCCATACTTATGGAAACTCGTAGGAGACATAAAATATCGATTTCAAATAAAGTAATGTAAGTGCCATCCTTTTATGAAGTTGTGGAGTTTATATGCCACGTCTTTCTATAACATTGACGAAAGATGTCAGCCAAAAACAGAACCCTTTTCCACTACATAAAATAGAATAGCTCGCTGGGGTTATGAGAAAAATGGTTACATCAGTTGCAATACATACTTTGTATCAAGTTATATAAATAAAGCTTTCTTCGATTTTTCAATTTTGGGTAATTGAATACTCGCACAATTAATTTACCTTGCCAAAAAATCATGGAAATCAATACATGTCAGTCAAATCTAGCCACCTTGAATGAATAATTTGATAATGGGGCTGTAAAGACACCACAAAACAAGTCAACTTTAGTTGTCAGGCACACCCTTTCCGTTACAACATACATGTTATTTTAAATAGAAATATAGGTAGAGTGACATGTCACTTGGGAGTTCTAGTAGAGTCAGATCGGAGGATCAAGTTGGCCGTTCTTTCAAATCCTTTCAAATCCATCGATCCGAAAAGTTATCAACGGACTGAGGAAGTGTCACACTGGTAGAAGCCTCATCTTGTTGAAAAAGTACCCTAGTTCACACGAAACATTATAATTGGATCATTGTTGATGCTTGGACCGATTTGATATTCATCAAATTGAAACATTCTTCAATATTATTTTTTGTCTTCGAAGAAATACTCGTGTAATATTTTGTTTTTTTTGAGGACAAATCACAAGTATTACAGGGAAATCCTCAAGGCGTTCTTAGAGCGGTGCCTGTGCGAAAGTAGCGACTCACATTGGATTTCAATCGCTGTAGATTAAATTCGTTTGGAAAAACGTTCTCAAGAAGTTTATTCAACATAGACACAGTTCTCCGAATGACAGAGTTCTTAAACGGTGAAATTCGAGATGTACTAAGTTGATCCTCAATACGAATCAAATGTGCCGAGTCGCTTGAACACTTTCTATGAAAGTATCTATGGAAGAGAAACAAATCCCCAACTTTTTTCGATGTTCCAGACTATCAAGGCTGCAGTCAGGTCAATCAGGCGGATGGCTCTTTTTGGATAGAATCCAGCAGCTTTAGAGTATGCTCATAGGCGAAGCTTCATACATGAAAATAAAAAAAGGCCCAAAAAAGGCCTGATCTGAGCTCCATAAAGCATAAAAAGTTGCTGATGTGTGTACAGTTTTGTGGTTCGGAACAGTGTTCCAAACTTTTAAGAAGCAACCTTTGCAGTTACAGCGACATGATTATGCCAAGTAATATTGGTGTCCATTTCAACCTCCAACAAACCTACCGAAGCAGAAACCGGAATTGTCTGTCCTGACATTATTATATCCGGTTTGAAAAGATTCATTATTTTCCAGAAAATCGATTCCTGGTTCATTCAAAATTTCCGGCCAAACATTAATTTTTGTGTGGATTTGACATGGCATATTGGGATTTGAATCACCCCAGTATGCTTCTCTCATACCAGAACAAACTCCTGCTGTTATATTAAAAATGTTACAGGGTTGAATAAAGAATGAAATGCCTTCCAATTGTGGCGAATTTTTGCTGTTGATACACGATTCGAATACAGTGAGTAAGTTCTTATTTGAAAAATGAAAGCTGTTTTGAAAAATCTTCATTATGGCTCATCGCGATGGTCGAGAAGGGTATCATTTTCAATAGCTTTTCAGATTATGATACCTCAAAAAACTGTTTTTGAAGCAATAGTTTTCTGAAATCATTATCCAGTCTCTTCAATTCTCTATTTTCAATCGATTATATTTATCACTGAGAGCGGCAATTATTGGAATTGTTTCACGAAAGTCATTGAAATTCCTCAGATCATTGATAGTAAAACTTTCATTTAACTTGACTTGTGTGTATGTTGACAAATCTTGCAAGTTTGATTTGACCCACTACCCGATATTCGATTGACCTGAAATTTTGCATTATGGTCCAGAACCGATGACAATGCATGTTAGTCATAAACGTGACCTGTTGCTGCTGCCAGGATCGGATCCGTACGAGAAATCATCTCAGCGGTAAATAGCAGGGACACAAAATTTTGTATACGCATTTGTTTATGATAGGCAGTTGAAAGGCTCTTCATGCAATAAATGTCACATTCAGGGTTGGCTTCAATAAAAAAATATATTTCTAGAAAAAAGTAAATCAAGCTTTTACCTTTAAATAACTACTTCCCGACTCTGAGAAGAAGACAATAAATGGTGTAGTAGGTTGTGAGAACCCATATTTATTTGCATTGTGATAAAATATTATTATCTGCCACCCTCCAAGTTTCCAGAGTGAGAGGGTCCATCACGCAATGTGAACAACAATCACAAGAGGCATACCATAACTAGTGTAATTTGGTGAGATGGGCGTCATTAGCATTGATCTGCAACCCATCTAAGAGAAGGAAAACTCCAAAATCAAACCCTGAACGGTGTTTCGTCAGGCATCAGTAAGTTCTACGCTGAAGAAAGTGGCGCATCTTTCACCAAATTACCACCTAAGTCAAGGTGAGGCCGTGCCGAGGACTAAGTGGCATCAGGGTGTGAAATGATGTCGTGAACGTACTACCTGAGGGCACCGGAGCGCACCCTGTTGTATATTAGGTCTAACCCTACTAATCGAAGCTCTGGGAGGGTTGACATATATTTCTTTGGTACTCGTGGGAACACTATGGGAAATAAAGACACATCAACACAAAGGAAAAGAAGGCTAGAGCAGAGAAACTGAAACGAAATGGAAAACTTGCCGATGAAAGCGGTAACTTGTAACGCCGAAGGCCCCTGATAGAATAATTATACTGTTCGAAATTAACTGGGACTCGGCCATGTGATAATGACGACATCAATGAAATGAATAGACTGAAAAATATAACAAGCTAATTGTTTTATAAGGTATGCCAGAGGATTAGGTATCTACCTATTTCTATAGAATATAGTTTATCCTAATGATAGTTTTTCCCGTTCCTTAAGTTTTTCTGTTGAAAGGATTATATTATAGATGGACTTTCGTACTGATCGATAATTATCGATTGAAACTGAATAATATAAAATAAAATAAAGATAAAAAACTTTTGAAAGAAGCTTTCATTCAAGTGTCCTAAAAAGATCAAAATAAAATTTTTAATTACATTAACCACATTTATTTATGATTTTACAGAATTGAAATTATAATAAAAGCTTGTCGCGATAATTTAAATTTGTAATTGAAATTTTGTAATTAGGTAGGCACCTACTAAATAAGTGAGCAATTCATATTGTTTGTAATTGAATATAGTGGAGGATCCCAAGTAAGAACCACCTTCACTCATTTGATAACCAGGTGAAAACTATATTTTAACGAAGAAAATAAGTTTGTGAACGTGAACTGATAGGGTTGCCATAAAAAAATGTTCATGGTTATGATTAATTAAAAATAAATTTGACTGTCTTAGTTACCAAAAGAACCATAGTCTAATTGAAAGTTTAGAACATCTGCTATATGCAGTTGATCGGTTGCCTTCCTTTTTCTGTTCCCTTTTACCTGTTAGCCACGTTCAAACAGGTAAATTGATATTAGTGATTGCGCTCATCTGCTTACCACATTGAATGTATATTAAAATGTAGATAAATTTATTGCAAATTGAGTAGGCTAGGGTTGCTTGCGAAAATCTATTCATAGATAACGGTAGCCAGGCTTTGAAGTTTCACAAATTGGAGCATGTAAATATGTATGACAGAGTAGCACTGCTGGTACTGTTCCATGCGATAAAAAAGGACGTAGTATAACAGCTGCGCGCTACCTGTCTGTAAAATATGAGAGAGTGCGCATGCTTCCTATTCGTAGTATAGACAAGGAAAGAAATAGTATACTATAGAAAATCATTTTGGAGCGTAGTGCGTTCTTGTTGATAGAAAATAAAACACGTGTCTTGTGAAAAATATTAAAAATGGAAAAAAAGTGCTTTGTGTGTGGGTTAAAAAATTCTGTTCTTGATTTTAGTGACTGAACGTTTTATTATTGCAATTTGGAATTAGCATATCGTCGCTCAAAAGGTTATAAGTACGAGAATTTACTATTAAATAGAGACTTAATAGCGTTTGTAGGTTATCACTCCTCGTGCTACAAAAAAGTGACCATTTTAAAACAAAAAAACGTTGAGGATAACAATGAATTTCTTAAAAATATTGATATAAGTATATAATAAATTCAACTTTGTCATAATTAAAATTGAATATTATATTTTTATATTACAAATTTGATGAAATGATATTCATAAGAATTTTGTCAATTATAAAACTTGAATTTATGCCCTGGTTAAACAACCGAATTCAACCGAATTAACATTCAACGTTAGGTTCCGATTTGACAGAATACAACCGAATTTAGAGGACGTTTGTTTATTTTTTTCATTACGCTCCAAAATGATTTTCTATAGTATACTATATCTTTTTTCTATATCTACGAATAGGAAGCATGCGCACTCTCTCATATTTTACAGGCAGGTAGCGCGCAGCTGTTATACTACGTCCTTTTTTATCGCATGG
>WOGP01006406.1:0-12406 GCA_015342065.1 Leptinotarsa undecemlineata | reverse complement strand
GTTAGTGAGGTTGGCCGTATCGAAGAGAATGTTACATTTAAACAATTGAAACATGTCAATACAATAAAGATGTCATTAAAATAAAAGAGGTTGACTCCTCGCTGGATACAAAGAAGGATATTGAATTGAAATTATGGATTACCGGTAACGACTGAAGGTAATATATGGAAGGTAGGAACTGAGTGGACTTTCAGTCAAACACGATGAAGAAACAAACTTACTCTATTTCACAAATCGCCAGGCTTTCGTCTCTGAATAGAGACTTCGTCAGGACGCTAAAATGAAATACAATAGAAAAGAACTTTAAAAAATGGACAATACTTACAAGTTATCTGAATTTCACAATTTATATCAGATTCTTTAATGAATTTCGCTACCATAAACATACCAACAACTGGCAGATTATCGGATTGACCTTTTGTAAATCCGTCGTCGGTCATGTTTGTTCAAATTTACACAATTAATAGTGAATAATACCGTGTAAAATTAAATAAATATAGTAATAACCACAGATTTGGATAAAAATATCACAATAAACAACAGAAACTTCGAACCACCAAACGCAAACAGGAATGGAATGGTGACTGGCGCTATACAGTATGACGTCACATATATACAGTATATACAGTATGACGTAATTGTTTCTACAGAATTAATATCATTTGAAAAATAGTTTTCTGTAATGTAGACTTCATTACAATGATATCATTTGATTCTAAATGTAATTTTCGTAATTACATTTTTATGCAAAATCCCTATTGTAGGACTGTGTGGTGGCGTACATTCTGTTGTCTTCCTAGGTTCAAAAATACAGTCATCCTCCTGCCACTTTCCCCTCACACCTATCCCTTTTATTTTCCCCACTGACTCCCACTTGTGGAAGAATGATTTTGTATTGTACATAGTGTCAACAGATTTTCTTTAGTATCATAATCTCAATAGGGAATGTAGATTTCTGGTTTGGGTTGGTTTGGTTTGGGTAAGAATATATTTAATAACGAGAAGGTATTCAGCTCAATTTAATTGTTTAACATATGTGAGTTATTATTATTGTTTTCTAAGTTGTAATCACACCTTCATTTGAAAAGGAATAGAAATCCTCAAACTAGTTGTTGATGTTCTATAATTTTTCTCCTCGTCTCTTGGAATCAGATGAATTTCCTTTATGGCTTGACTGTATAGTTTTTTAGGGAGTAAATAATCTATTGTATTGCTATCAAAACCATTGTTTATCACAATCTGATTTATTAGATTCAGTTCATTACTGAAATTTACATCCGACAAACAAATATTCAGTAGTCTGTGGATCATTTTGTTGAATGCTGCTACTTTGTGTTGATACGGATATTTGAAATAGTGAATAGGTATTTCTACCTTCTTACAAGTTGATCAAATGATAGTATCTACTCTTCAAGGTAGTTGAAATTAGATAAGAGTTAATTATCCTATCGGACCGTAGATCATAGTAATGTTTTCACAATATCAAATGTTTCAATCTTAAAGAGAAAGCTATCGTATAGCAAAACATATGTCGTGGTTTTGTAAACCTTTAATAGTGGAAATCATAATAAATGTTATCAGTATATTTGATCAAATTTAGTCCTCAAAAATGATGTATCAATTGCTTGAGTGACTCTTGAAATTTATATTGAAATCTAATTTATATTGAAAACTCATTTTTCTCTATGAAATTACTGTGTTTTGCAATGGGAAAGCCCAATGGGAAATTCTATTCAAATATTTGTGGAAGATTGGATAGCCTAATTTGTTTATCAACAAAATTTATCTAATCAGCTTCCTAGCAAGTTTTTTCGATTATCTATTTCAAATATCTCCCAAAATCCAAAACCGCCTTTTCAGATAAACAACTGCAAAAAATCGCAGATATTTAAGGAGATTTCTCTGGTTCAGGTGTTATTTGAATTGTAATCTGAGGAATAGGAGTATTGGGAGTTAAAGGACTCCTTGGAGTCTGGTTTGCCCTCTTCGGAGGGTTTCCACTATTCGCATCTTCGATGGCTTGCCTCAACTCTTTCAAGCCGACAACTCCAACCAGTTTTCCGATAGAAGTTACGTAAGCGAAATTTATTGCTAACAGTGAGAAGAGAGAATGCACTTTCAACAGGGATGTGCGTTCGACCAGCTGGAAGGGGGCAGGATCAATTCTGGCCGTCGTGAAGTCCACTTGGCTTTTCAGCTGTTCGCTTTCCCAAGCTTGCTGTTCGTTGAGAGGCAGATCGCATATTCTTAGACTGGGCTGAAAAAAAAATTAATAGACTTTGAATGTTATGCAACTGAAACTTCCTTTCTTATGTGAAAGGCTTACTTTTCCGTTAAGGTATACATTCTTATTAGTACATTTGATTTTTGAATTTAAATGAACTCTCATTTATGACTTTTCCCATATATTTCGGGAATAACACTGTGGTCCATCGATGCCATTCCATCAATATTCCAATTTCTGTTGAAATGAAAAACACTGAAAATTTTTGCTCAGACTGTTGATCTCGCGGGTCATTGAATTGGTCCTCAGTTTCCCATATATCCACGAAACCCATATATGTGGTTTCGTGGAATTTCAGGCCAAACTTTCAAAAACGAAGATTCGTCAAAGAGCAAATATAATAGTACTCTCATAAATCAATAACTGAATCATAATTTCATTGAGTTTTGTAGGTCTACCTCCTTCCTAATTTATGTATACGTTATGCATCTGATGAGGATGAATTATTTTCTTTTTTAGAATTAGATACATGCCAGATGTACAAACTCCAGAGTTTCAAATCTTGAATTATGTCCTCTCACTGCCTACTACTGCATCAGCAATTTGAAAAATTTGCTCATTCATGTTTTTGATTTTATTTCGATCATGACTGTTTCAACTCATTGATTCATTGAATATTCGAGTCGTAATTTCAGCACATCGCCCTTTTTCAAAATAAGTTTAGGTTTTTGCACTTTCTCCCAATGAATATTCTTGCTTTATTTGTTTTGTATTGAAGATATAATGAAACGAATTTCATACTTGAAAATATACCTAGTACTAGTTGTGGAATTGGCCGCTGTGGTAATGCGTCCGACTCACGATCGGAAGACCGTGGGTTCGATTCCTGCCACGACTAGATATTTTTCTCGAGATAATTTATCTGGTTGAAGCTGGGATGATTCTGCAACCGTGTTAGGAATCACACGTTAAAAGGCAAGACTCCGTTAGTCTTTAGCTCGCACAAGTTTCTCAACTTCTGAGAGTTGTCGTTCATATGGGAACTAATACACAGACATGATTATTGTGGATTTAATTTCTACTACTTGGGGCCGTTTGACTTGTCCATTTTTCCCAAGTTTCCGGGAAACACTGTTGCTTCATTGGTTTGTTACGTTTCCCACCATCTTTTTCTTGACACCATTCCAACAATATTGTTTCCTGCACTATTTTGTACAGGTCCTTTGTTGGACGTGTATCATATTCTTCTGGGCATAATTGTTTGCTTTCTAGGATCCAACGCCTCACATTAGCATACAATATGTCGAGCTATCTCTGTCTCTCTGTTGCATTGCCTGTAACTGTGGTATCCGTTTCTATTTCGTTCAGGTGTTCTCTTAATGGACAGTGTTTAGTGAGTGGTCCTCCAATTGTTCTGAGCAGATACCTGCTTTGTAGCAGCATTTCATCACTTCCACTCTCGTATAGTCCCTTTACGAATGTTTTTCCCCTGTTTTTTCGGTTGAATTTTCTCTCAGTCCCCTTCATGTTTCTTATAGAATCACTTCTCAGTCCTGTTCTGTACCCCACCGCTAGTTGAGGTAGTTCAGGTCCTATATATGGACTTTAAATTACGTATCTGTTACATTAATCAGCTTTTTTGTTGCATATAATACCTGAGTGTCCTAAAAGCCAGTATATAATCGAACAATTTCTGTAACAATTCCTCCGCTAGTTTCCTCAGCTCTTTACGGCATTCCAAACCAATCTCGAATTCACTTTCGTGTTCATCACTGTCTCATCAAGTGCAGCCTGGCTGTCTATGAATAAACTGGTTGCTCATTTCGTGGAGGCTTTAAATTAATGTTTCTTGCATATTGAAGGAATGCGAGACTTTATTAAATGTGGATTTACTCTCGAACACTCATCCAGGTACCACTCTTCAACAATTAGCATACTTCGGCTTGGTTTGAATTGATTTTAAAGATCAGGCTGTTGAGTCATTAAACATTCTTACACTTTTAACTAATTCATTCGTGAGAAGTTCACAATTTGCCAGGCCGTGACTAAAGTTCCCTTGTTGAGGGAGAACGTGTGTGTAACAAATGAATACCTTGTAATTAAGTATATTATGTAACACAAATAATCTCAGTAGTATATTTCTTCATTGATAATATTTCTGTAACTATCTCTTATTCAATAATTATTATTGTTCCATCCAAGTGGGAGTCATCTCGTAGTTATATGGTTCATTATTATGACTAATGTAGAATGAATCCAATAAAAGATTAGTGAATATTTTTGAAAAATGCTCATTTTATTTCAGTTTCAGTTCAGTTATGACAAGTTCTTTTTTTTAATCTACCGTGTCTCATGGAAATTCCAATGATTGGGATATTGAAATTTTGAGGTATATATGATGATATGAGAATCGTTTATTATAACCTTTTCGATGTAAAATCGTGAGCTATCTGTATTTCATACAGTGGAAACAAAAAAGAATCGTTTTCGATATTATTCCAACCTATTTCTTTCAACTACAACATTTGGTAATGTTAAATTTGAAAAAAAGATTTGCTATCCGAATACTGAAAACTATATCGTTGTTTTCAGTAAGAATCATTCTTGTTGGTTCATTCAGTTATGATTTAATATTGGAGACGGGGAATTTCACTTTGGGAATTACCGTGTTCTGTTTTTAGATGAAACAACTAAGTATGTGAATCAGAGGCAAGGTCTCAACAGGACCGCTGGTTTAACTAAAATTATGACAAAGTAAATTACTGAATATAGTTCAAGACAGTGGTTATTTGAAGATTTTCATTTGCATGAAAGAATAAAACTATTTGGTATGAATGATATTTCGGGAGTTTACTTACCGATTCGAGATTTGACAAAGATAATGTAGATTTTCTATCAGGCAGTGGAGATTTTGGAATAAGACGAGGAAGAATACTTTTTTTCGTTGGTTTCCATTTTCTGAGAATTTCTTCTCGTTTCTCCTGAAAAAAAAATTCGTTTCAATATTTCATATCAGAGCTTTTTCACATTCCGTTACAAAAAAGTAACTCATCACATCAGAAATGAGAGTTAATAAATCAACTAGTAACAATTGAGTGTAAGCAAAAATTTAAAACGTTATCTATATTCGAAAATCTCATTTCTGTCATTTGGACTATAATAAATGAGTGACGAAATGAAAAATAACTATTGTTTCAAAAAACTATACATGTACACGAAGTAAAATCAGAACAAATCGTGAGCTACAGATTATCACAATAATGATTGGAGTTAGTCGAGAAAAAAGTGAACAGAAAATCTGGAAAAGATATCTGAAATGTCCAAAAAAACGTTGGGGGAGTTACAATTAATTTTTTTATTTCGATAAACCATAAGGATGGATAATCATAATCGTGGCTAAAAAAGAATAATGGTTGTCAAATATTTATATAAATTGATGGATGTAGCTGTTACTACGCGGTAGGAAATCATAATGAAGAAAATAATAATGAAACTTTCTATGTTTTTTACCACTTTTATTTGTAACTAACGTTACTTCAGTTACAGTAACGTTAATTACAAATAAAAGTGGTAAAAACATAGAAAGTTTCATTTCTCTTTTCTAAATATTTATGACAATTGTTTTTTTTCGGCAGGACTTTTGGAGAAACAAGGTAGTTCGTGAAATTTATGATATGGAATACTTTGGACATCGTATCGTAAGGGGGAAACAATAACAACACAGAAGTGAAATAAAAAGAGCATTCTTACGATACCTTGTTATTATCCTTGTTATTATGGTGAAAGTTATACTTATTGGGGAAACTTCAACATGATTGAGAGTGCGTGAAAAAGAACATGGAGATTATATCAGAAATAGACAATTAACAGGATCAAAATTGTCAAAACGCATTTCGTAATAGACTGTGACATTCAAATTGTATGGTTACAGTCTAATACCAGAAAACACATTGTACTTCATCGAATGTTTCAGAAGTCAATCAACAAAATTGACATATTTCACATATGCACTTCTTTGAAATTTATCAGAGACGTTTTAAAAAACATGATTCCTTTACAACTCTAAAGACAGAGGTGGATTTCAGTCTCCGAAACGTTATGATGAGTATGTGTATACCTTCTCAGATCTCTTTTTGATGACCAAATCGCCAAATACGACAAGTTACTGGTAGGTAAATATGACTTTTTTCTTGAAGCTCTTTCTGATTTTTTCAGGGCGATGCACAAGCACCACATAGAAATCAGGAAAATGTTGATTTTTGTTATAGATAGTAGTTATTTTTAAATATTTTTGGATGAATCAAGCAGATCGTCCACTCAACCCTGATTTAAGGATTGAGTGGACGAACATTTCAGTGGAGTTCTTGTCTCCAAATCAAATGAAAGGAACTCCGTCCTTTTCAATTGTTCATTAGTTCATTGTCACAGATAAGTACAGATTTTATGCGGGAAATAAAGGCAATTTTTATTAATACTTCAATTGAATACTTCAAATAGAGACAGGCTCCCAACCTTCCTCCTGCGAGATATTTCTACTATATGGTCTGAGTGAACGGTTGTAGAAGCCCATGCCTCATGTTGTGAGAATTTATTATTTGGTCAATCGGATGTTCATCCCAATAAACCGTTCACTTCTCACTGATTTATGAATATTACCTAACACTTGGAGAAATTTTGGTACTTGACAGGATAGGGGCAATCTAAAAAAACGAAAATGCTTTTTCAAATACTTTTTTTGATACACATACTGTTATGACTAAGGACGACCCTTCTGTGGAAATGATTTCGAAACCAAAGCAGGATCGTTTCATGAGAGATTGAAATAACTGTTTCTGTGACTCTCTCAAATAGCCGAAATGAATGTCCATAAGTTCACACCTCGAATTATTATTTTCTGTTCAATTTTTATGTCCTAAATATCCTTACCTCAATTGTGTGTTCCTCAGTTTCATCAATTGTTTTCATTTTTGTGCCCACTTGCTCATCCTCTTTCTCTGAGTCACTTGAGTCGTCTATATGCACATGAGATCGTTTTCTCGTCGACTGAATCATTTCCACGTTTTCTAGAGAGTCATTACTTCTATCGACCATGGGACTTGGTAAAAACTGCCTTCGCTTAACGGTTCCAATTTTCTTGTCCAATAAAATGATCAATTCGGTCTTTGGAATTGAACCCAATAGTGTCATTGTTTGTGAGTGTTCCACAAGAGGAAAAACGTTTATTTTGGGGTTGGAAGTAAGAAGTTCTTTGAGTTCTGCATAGCTCATGCCAAGATAGAGATATTTCATTTTGGTGATCATGAAATCCTCCACGTAGACTTCGTATATACCTGACGAATAAAAATTACTTCAATTAATATGTTGATTTTTTTGTGAAATGGAATGGGAACAAAATAATATCCGGAACTAGAAAAAAAGTTTTTTAACAATCAGTCAAACTTAAATAAAATGATATGAAATGAAAAAATAATTAGAGCTGTTGGGAGGTATCAACATCCTACAAGTTCTTAAATAGTCATTATGATATCAAGTTTGTTGTTATTGTGAGGCAATTAAGTTAGACAAGTAAAAAGAAATGAAATTGAAGCAATATGCGTCAGGATTTCATGAATGAAGTGGTTTGGTACTGCAGATTACCATAGAAACGATTTGGTTCTTCATATTTATACTACTGATAGTGATTCTACTTTTAGTGATAGCCAAAAACAACGCTGTCAAGCAATTTGAATTAGGGATTCAGTTGTGTTTTGATAGATCGAGTTTAAAAATGAACAATTTTCGGTCCTGTGAGCCAAATGACAGCATCCGGTTTTCAACATAAAGGAAAATATTTTGATAGAAAGGATATTTAACAAACCCACAGTGGAATTGAAAGATATTGTATAGTCATCATTTTATATTCATCATTGTTACGCAGAAACAGCTTACTATACGTATACGTTCAATAAATACTCACATGCAAATTCAGAAACAGATTACATCATGCCAGATAGCAAGTTCAGTTTTTAGTATTGTAAGTAATTAAATGGATTGTTTTCCAAGTTGAATAAATGGTAGATTTCGTCAATTTGTCAGAATTAATCAATCTATAATTTTTGAGCGATATTTATATAAGTATTTTCTTAATAAAATGAATTATTCTGAGATGATTACTTTGTCATTAAAGTACATTGTATTCAGTATCGATACGATCGTTTCAACAACCGTTTGAAAGTGTACAATAGTGAGATTATCATACACCTTCTAAATGGAGGTGACAGCAATGGTCAAGATTGCTAGAGTCCACAGTCGTTAATTGGACACTCTTTCGTCTTTCTGTTCTCTTATTGCTTGGTTTTCTAGTTCGTCATACTCTAGCCTGTTCTCCTGCTTCAATATTCATGAAGTATAGACATCATGCATTGACACCTTCTTTACATTTTATTTTGAATCAGGGTTCTTTTCTATGAAAGAATATCAGCGTCGTGCCTTTGATGCATATGTAGACCCACGTATTCTCCTCTATTTCAAACTTGCTGTTTTATGATCGCTAGATGCTTTTCTCGTGATTAGTATCTTGAATAGCCTCTTAGCTTTCTAGAGATGATTCCAACAGCTGCACTAACTGAATACTATACGAATCCATCAAGTGCTACGTCAGTGAAATCAAGAGTTGGGTGAGAACAAGAAGAACACCCAGCGGGACTGAATCAGTAAGTTTGGAAAAGTGAAGTAAATCTGAACTTCAATAAGAGCTTTTGGCCGGAGAGCACTATGGGTTCGTTAAAAGATTATTTTCATCAAATTAATATTGGAGTGGGTGCCACCGAACTTTGTTGAATCACAAATAGCAACCATTTATAAAGCTGGGAAATTAAATGGGAATAATTGATGGGAGCATATTTTTGTGGATTTTGGTTGTTAAGTTATAACACAAATAGTAAACAACTTAAATAAATACCTGTATAATAAAGTTATATGAAACAAAGGCTTCTGTGATATGGAAATCGACGATATTTTTGGGGAAAACTGGGAACTCAATTTTGCAAGATCATATCACATCATAGTTGAAAAATGCTCACCCATAGTATTATGTATCAGCTCACAACATTATAGCATCATAATCATGATATTTTTATAGAGATCTATAAGTAACACTTCAACTATAGGTTTTTTTATAAAAATTTTAAATAGGTTCAGAATAACATTATAAGTTGAAATAAATTATAAGTTCTGGCATTATTGGTCCTTTTCACATAACAGTAAAATGAATGTAATACACTATCTAGCTGTACACCACCAACCCACAATTGAAAAAAAAATCGGAAAGATATGTACTTCTAGCTTCTACCCGAGTTGGACGTGATAGCATATGCAATAGCAAAGTGATTGTATTCACTATTTTCAACATAAACTACTTATTCTCCTAAAATACAACCCTAAAATTAAAATTTAGTTAAAGCAAACCTAACACAAAAAGGTATCCAGAGCTATCCAGTTTCTAGGGCTTAAAGATACTTACCTCTGAAGAGATTAGGCAACGATTTATCTATCACAAACCGGGAGCAAGCAAAGCAAGCAAAAAAAACTGAAATTTCCGGGGCTAATTCCCGGCTAAATAAAAAGCCAATTCAAAATACTTAATTCATGAAGGGCAATTATCAACTTCAAGGAAGAAGAATTCAAATCCAAAAACTGCCTTCGCAGGAAAAAAATACCGAAAATCGTGCTTGGATTGACCAATCGAATCGAATACACATCAGTCATCGGACAAATGGAAGGTGAGATATTTAAATTCCGCATTAATTGAGAGCTGGCAACTAATCATACACAAAAGTGTTCGAATGGTATACTGTATGAGCTAACTTCTCTTGGATTTATTTCAAAAGTTTAGAAAATAAAAGTAAGACAAACTAAACACTACAATCATCTGAAGAAGATTGTGAAAACTAACTCAGTTCGAAATTATTTTCTTTTTTACTATTAGTTTAAGTTGTTTTGATATTATCATAATTATTTTCATTTCATCTTTCATACCTTATTGCTAATTTCTCATATATTTGGTTATTGTCATCTTCGAATCATCCAAATAATTATATCCAAGTATTTATCCATGAAAATAATTATATAATTTTCACATTACACCTCATATAAGACGCGTTTCGCTACATAGTAGCTTCATTCCATATCCAAACCATATTTTCTCACGTTTCAAATCCATCAACAGTCTTTAGTCCTGGACTGTTGAATATTTAATATCTGAATGATTGGAAAATTGACAGTTGTAATATCGAACCAAGTAAATTTCAACTCACCACTCGTATTTGGCAATAAATCAGGAAGGTATGGTAGTTTTTTCGATCGTATCACCAAGTCATAAATACTTGGACTCAAAAATCTTGCCACACCATTAGCTATGAGAACAGCAATTAGTACGGGTATCACGTGGGATATGGAGGAAGTCATTTCGAAGAGTATGACACAGACCGACATAGTGTGGGTTACAGCACCAGCGAATGCGGCTGCGCCAACAGCAGAGTATGCTCCTGGCATTATTTGTGACAATCCAATACCTGCATGGAAAAAAACAAATGAATATTCGAGTTGAACATACTGATACTATAATTTTACATTATTCGTAATGATTCACAGATCTATCGGATAAATGAAATAATGACTATTTCTTGAATTTTCTCAAGACATCTTTTGGATATGCGGTTGGTTACCTCGTTCACGAGCAGATGGAGCGTTGACAAACATGCTGTTTGTTGTTCGCTTCTACGTAGTTCGAGGAATGACACTCTGAAAGCAATTCGATTTTCAATTATGGGAAATCATCGACTTCACGTTGATAATAGATACTACCTTGTACTGACAACTGGCCAAACAGCCCTAAATCGGTCTGCAACTGTGTTCTAATAATTGAAAATCGATTGCGGCAGTTGGATCGCCAACAGTATATGCAGGAATAACTTCAGTGAAGAATCATGTACTGGCACCTGTCGGATATATAACCTGCAGTGTGGACAATTTTAGACTGGTCTGAACGAATTGTTCATTTAGAAAATCAAGACAGCTTACTTTACAAAATCAAATATTTTTTTCTAGCGTTATTCTATTCTATTTAGGAGATTACTTTTCTATTATATAAATGGTTATTCAATAAAATTTATGGCAAATAAACATCAATCATGGTCACAATAAAACTTGTCAACTGAACAAACAATGGTAATGGACAACAAACTGAAGTTGTAAAAGTTAATAAACCATAAAAGGACTACAATAGATCGACTCTAAGCTATGTTGAAGAAAAAACCTGCTTATTTGCAACGATTCTGATGATGGAATAACCGTTATCGTCATTTCCAATTGTTACTTTTTATCTCATCCCAATCGAAGGAATCTGCAGAATGAAACAAACAGGGCTTTGATAATTCATAGTTTCTTCTGGAATTTTGAATTGGGATTTTTTTGTGGAAATCAAATGAGGTGGGAGACCTTTCCTTGCAAAGTTCGCAGTTTTGCGTTTATGTAGTTGTGCGAATCGTTCATGGAACGTTTTCTCAAGTCTTGTATTCTCTGGTTCATATCAATTGCAGAGATCTAAATGTCAGCTTCGCCCACTCGTTCTGTGAGGGATATTAATTTCACTGAATATGAGAGTGAAAAGCCAAACGTGGAACGGAAGGAAGTGGTATATACTGTGCTGGTAGAAATTTTTATTTCAGCTGGTTGCTTTTCCATCTGCTCAGGGCTACCTGACTTGGCTATTTTTTCCAGTTCTGTAGAGAACACTGTAGTGTCACGACTTTATTGCCATGTTCTCAAGGCACCAATTACATGTTTGTTTCTCGTACCAGTTTATGCAGGCCCTTCGTTGAATATTTTTCATACTCATCTATCCTCGTTGTTTTCAGCTGTAAACTCAACAACAAATCCCCAAATACGCAGTGTTCAGCAGTAAACTCCATTTTCGGGGATCAGTTGTTGAAAGTTGCAACAAAGCCCTTTACCTTCGATTTCTACTCTACTTTCTACCCGAAATCATGGATGTGTGCCTGAAAGTATATCCTATTAGAGGCCAGTTTTGTAGTAAAAAATAGTCTTCTTTATGAATTTCCTCAGTTTGGACTTCCTTTGTCTCATATGATTCCACTATGACCCGAATCTAGCAGTCTCACGAAAACCAGGCCACCAAACGCG
>WOGP01006405.1:560-12406 GCA_015342065.1 Leptinotarsa undecemlineata | reverse complement strand
ATACATAAAAAAGTATATTACAAATACTCTCTAAACAGTAAAGTCTCACTCATAGAAAGTAACAACTTAAGTGTTCATGAACTGAAGTATTCATATCGTCAACACTCAACATGGCTGGCTCACTTCGCTGTATTGCAGATTATTCTCTTTACCACAAGTTTCATTAACTGTTGTGTCTTGCATCTTACCAAAAAAAAGGTATCACAATTTTCAATTCCTCACAACCTCCTAGTTACATCTGAGATTAGGACATGAATACAATGAACACCCTATATTTCAATCAAATATATGTGTGGTGTGTCATGACTTTCAAATCATTCATTGGTTTTTAGACTAGTTTAATGGATTTGGATTCTTGAGTATCGCTTATGATATCCAGATATTCCAATTTTTGAAACTTTTTTTTTAGTGGAAGGGGACATCAGTGAAGCTTCCTCATCTTCACTTTATGATCAGGGTTCTTTGTACAATGAAATGATAATGCAGCAACTACCTTCGCAAAAACAGAATTCCCCAATCATAACAAACATATTGAAACAACCCATGGACTCGAACACTGCCAGAAGTTGCAAAAAGAAACCGGTCTTGTACTATATAGTACACACTACAGACCAAAAGGAAAATGTTGACTCATTTCCATTAGGTGACGAGACCGTCGTTCCTTTAAAACCAAATCCGCGTAGCTTACTCAAAAACAATATTGAAATAAAACTTCAAAACGATAGTGAAGTTATGTTTGAGGAGGTTTACGAAAGGGAAAGATTACTAGAGAAAAGGTATGCACGTAGCAAGGAAGTTGTTCAAGCAAAACTCTTCAATAATTTCATCAATAAAACCACCATACCTCATGCTCCAATCAGACAGATGAGGTTGCCTAGAAAACAAGAGATCAAACCAGTGGATACCAGGCTCAATGAGGAGATCATTGTTCAAGAAGTAATGGTGTCTTCAAAAGGTTTTTTCCAAAATGCAAAGGAAAGGCTTCAGAGCAAAGATAAATTCGAGGTAGGAATTTTTTGAAAATTTTTAATTTTTATCTTGATGTGGTGTGAAATGTGTGTATTACAATGAGATGTTGTTCATATGCTCCATTATTGTGAAGTTCAAAATTATAGCAGACTAAATAATCATGTTTATTTCTCTTATTAGGGAGTATAGAATTTCCTTTACAAAAATAGTATGCGACAACATGGAAATTGTCACTTGCAGTTTGTAAAAATAACAAATGATCTGGTAGTCTGAAAAAAGTACATTACATCACAAAACTCACACTAATTTTTGAAAACGTTCAACCTCTTCCGAAACAGTGGGAAAAGTGAGAGGATTTTTTTTCAAAGTATTTTTTCCAAAATAAATTCACGAAGAAGTTGTTTCGTTTTTAAACAGTAGAGATCAAAAATCACAAGTACTAGACTATGTTAAAGAGTAACTTTGTCGATTTGATTCATTCATAGGTAAACCATGCATGCGATACACAGTCTGACAGTTCCAGTAATCATAATTCATCACTTTCATCGGCATTCTAAAGACTACGAAAAATTGGTAAACCTGGCATCGTCAATGAGTTAGCGACACTAGATTTCTCTATGAAACCTGATTTGGTTTCCTTTTAACTCTGCACACTTCTACTTGCGATGCTCCCATCTCCCGTCAAAATAGTACTCGGTGTTTTTCTCTGCAAAATAATTGTTCACGAAGATGATTGCCTCTTCATTTGACGAAAATCTCTGTCCTCCGAGCACAATTTATAGATGAGGAAACAAAAATAAGTCGCTTGTGGCTAGGTCTGGTAAGTGAGGCGGATGATCAAGCAGTTCAAACCGTAATTCGTGGATTTTCGCCATGGCAATCACTAAGGTGTGAGACGGTGTCTTGTCTTCGTGAAACTGGATTTTATTTTTCTGCGAATCTAAAAAAAAACTGTTTTTCCGTTAACCATCTGTCGTCATCCTACACCCTATGAACGACAACTCTCAAAAGTCGAAACTTGCGTGAGATAACGACTAACGAGGTCTTACCTTTTAACGTGTGATCCTAACATGAATGTGCCCGTTTTCCCGTAAGTTCTGCCTTTAGCTTGTCAAATAATGATATGTAGTATGCTCCTATAATGGTTTTTTCTTTTTACAAATAATTGATTGAAAGAAATAACTCCATGACTATCCCAAAAAACCGTAGCTATCACTTTCCCTACCAAAAAACAGTTTTTGCTTTTTTTGGAGCCCTTTGCAGTGCCACAGTTTGAACTGTATTTTTATTTTGAGAGTATAATGGTGTATTCAAGTTTCATCTAGTCAGTAGTCGGTGCCAAAACTCGTATTTATTGCGCCTAAACTCAACAGAGCGTTGGAAATTTTCAATTGAACACTCGAACTGGAACTGAATCAAACATTGCCCCAATCGCGCGAACAGCTTTCTTGTGCCTAAATATTGATTTAATATGTGATAAACACGTTCTTTCGACATGTTCCATAACCTCTACTATTTCTATCACTTTGATTCGGCGGTCGTTCAGCATCGTTTGATAATTTTAGCAATGTTTAAATTCATCTATCCAAAATTTCATTGTGGTAAATGATGGTGCAGAGTCCACATACACAGAATCCAACTCATCTCTGTTTTACGTAGGCATATTTCCTTTGAAAAAAAATTAATGACAGCTCGGTGCTCAATTTTGTTCATTTTCATAAAAACATTGACATCAACTCACTCAAATGACGGTAACATAATAACTGCGCGTCCAAAATGGTTGAAACTTTGGTAAGTAAAATAGATGAACAACGAAATTCACTAGCTTTTATTTACGAGTGCTGCCATCTTCATGTTGAAGTCGGAAACTTTTCAGACCAACCTCGTATATAATAATAACATTGTTTACAAAGATAATAACTTGAGAATTTGTTTCAATGTTTGAAATTCATTTTAATACAGATTTGAATGTTCTATAAGTTACAGCCTATATGTATCTATACATTCATGGTTTTCAACTGAAAATTATAGACTTATTATTAATTATTCAGATATCGCTATGTTAAATTAATGGTAACATTATTGAATTTAACTTTACTGACTCTCAGCATATAGTGATGTGTATTTTCATTGTTTGAATTATCTCGTGTCTGCTATTTCTCTTTGTTATTCATAATTAACTAATATATTTTTATAGGTTACTAGCATCGTTGAACTCAGTGATACCGACGATGAATACAACCCAAACAATAGCTCAAAGAAAAAAAAGAAACATAAAAAACCTGTACAGGCATCCGTTGTCACTTCCGAAGACTCTGACACTAGTGTGATAGAAGTTTTACATTCTGAAGAAGAATCAGAAAAACGTTTGAAAGATAAGAATGGTAAGAAACCCTCAGGTAGGCCTAAAAAAATCGTGAACGATATCCTGAAAAGACCCAGAGGAAGGCCGCCCAAACACGATGGGAGTTCTCCTCAGAAAAAAAGTAAAACTGAGTCTAGTGAGGTAGAAAGTGAAAGTGGTAAAAAGAACTTCAAATGTCCCCATTGCCTGAAAACGTTTCCTAGTCAAAACAGTCTCAGCACACACATTCAACATCACAATTTGGAGAACAACTTACGACAAAATAGATTCTCCAAAATGGAGTATAAACATAAGTGCGACCAATGTGAAGAAAAATTCAAGAATAGCATTCTACTGAAGAAACACGTTTGCAAAACAAACTTGAAACTGAAGTGCAATATCTGTTCGAAAGAATTTAAAGATTTGTCATTGTTGAACATTCACAAAAAAACCCATATCAAGCAAAACTTGGTCAATACTACATCTACCATTACAATTTCACCAAAAAAATTTCTACCGAGACCATCAATCAGTAAATTCAAGTCTCCCAAGAAAGAAGTTACTACTTACAAATGCCAACGCTGCTCAAGAGTTTGTCCCACTCAAGCTTCTCTTGTGGTACACGAGAAAAGCCACAAAAGCTTTCCGTGCACCAATTGCAAAGCGACTTTCATCTCCAAGATTTTACTCGACAATCATGTAAGACTGACTTGCGTTAAGCAACCATCTCCACAAAACAGAAGGTTATCGTTCAAAATCAAGAAGTCGTTTGTACAGTCTCCGCGAAGGTCATCTTTCAAAAGAAAAAGTTTCAATCCAGGTGTAAACTCTGAATCCATGAGCAGACATTTGGATATAGAAGTAACTTGTGATTCTTGTCCTAGTCAATTCAACACATTGACTGCTTTGTTCAAACACAAGGTTAAGGTGAGGTATTTTTATTCTTTTACGACAATTTTTTTTTCATTCCATTTCAAATTGTTTTCAACTCCTACCAGCTGCCTGCTCATTATAGAAATTTAGAATTTTTGAGAGACACTATAAGAAAATGTTTGCATCTTAGTGTCATTTGTTGAGTAAAATAAAATTCTAAAATAACTAAACAATACAAATAGTGTCTGTATTACGAAATTTTCTGTATTTGTACACGGTCAAAAATTCCTAACTTCGTTTGAATATAATAATAATGCCTTAATTTTTTCATTTCTCTTTGAAGTCCAGTATTGATACTGCTTTGCCTAAACAAAAACCTTTCACAAATTAGTATTAGTAAATACATTATAAATACTTAAGTGATAAATGCACATATTCACTAGTTGAATTAGATTCTCTGTTGGCAGTATTCAATTGCTCTCTCAATTCTCTCAGGTAGTTCCTTTGTGTTATTGTAGAGTCAAAATTGGTTTTGGTCCCAGATTAACGAATTTTGTTTATGTTACTCAGAATAGTCAGTACATCATCACTATTATTCAATATTACTTTTATCGGCCTAGATGCATCACACATCTTACCAACTTGAATCACTTTACCTAGTCAGTATCGATTTTGAGGTTGAAAAATCATGAATAATTTCTTTAATTTTGTTGGTGTCGTATCCTATTTTCTAATTGACTGTTGTCACATGATTCCAGTATATTATAAACTATCAGATTATTGGCTCTTTTGCAGCATTCTTCTAATTCAGGCATGAATGCTTCATATGTCGAATGTTGAACTTCAAGGAGTTAATACCGGTTGAGTTGACCAATTTATTTACTTCGTTTTTCAAAGCTTAAATTCGACCCCATTACTGATAGAAGTTTGAAACCCTCAAGACAAACTTCATAAAAGAATTTGAGAACCTTTTTTATTCTTGAAGACATACACTTGATTTCGGATGTAGTTAAATCAGCACAGATGTAGTGTATTTTCATGTGACATTCATCACATTAACAAAATTCATCAGTGATGAGCAAGTTGCATTTCAGACCTTCCTAAATAAAGTTGAAATTATGTTCAGGATGTTGAAGAAGTCCTTTATTCACTTATTCCTATCTACTGATTAGTAGCAAGAGAACAAAAATGAAGGTTTTTTTTTACAAATTTAGCTAGAATTGTATCTTTGAAATTGTGTATGTTGTATAAATTATCTGATATGTACTATGCATTTGATAGATCTTGAAGAATTATGGTCTCATTGAAGGCCCAATATTAAGGAATTAATTGAGCAAAAAAAACTACAGCTAATGATACAATGCAACTCATTAATTAACGTTTTTATGTGCATCCACAAATAGATGTCAACTCTCTGTTCACATTAACTGTGTGTAATAATAATAATACTGAGCACAGATGGCAATCTAACATCTGAGGTTTTTGAGGAGTTGCAATACCACTTAACAAAGTGCATCCAGGTGGGA
Source organism: Leptinotarsa undecemlineata (assembly GCA_015342065.1). Lineage (NCBI taxonomy): Eukaryota > Metazoa > Arthropoda > Insecta > Coleoptera > Chrysomelidae > Leptinotarsa > Leptinotarsa undecemlineata. The sequence continues at coordinate 6,694 of WOGP01006405.1, read as the reverse complement.
GAATTCTACTCTCTCTTTCTCTCTCTCTGAAGCTAAACTCAATAACCGCCTCCTGGAACATAAGGCAGGGAATCCCATAACTGACCCAATCAGGGAGACTAGAAGCAAGGTGTTGGAGTCCAAACCTAGAATTGCTTACACACAATACGACTTCATTGAGCAATTCACAATAAAACAAGTAATAACCAGGAGCCAAGTTTGCTTATTACTTAATGGCAATTATTTTCCATATATTTCAGTAATAAGAGTTTTGCAATTGGTTGTGGAATTGAGCAATTTATGTTGAGCAACTAATGTCTATATGACTTCTATGAATACTCTTTCAGTATAGTTGTTTTATAAGGAATATCTGGAAGTGAGTAATCACTTATAGGCATTTTAAGTTTGAACACAATGTGTTTTAGATCAAGTATGGTGAAGTGAAGGGATTGAAAAAAAACATTTTTTTGGACATTTAGTCAAACTGGCTTCCATGGAATTATCTGTACACTCCATGAACGGTGTAGTGTCATGAGTGGTTGACAACAATACTAAATAAATATGGTCATAGTGGTTGGTTTCTCTGTGGTACCCGCTAGCTAACAGGGATTCCTTGAGACATATATTTATTTATGTATACGGGTAATCCCCATAAGGAATAAGAAATAATACAAATACAGTATTACCTTAAAACTAACTATACCTCAATTTACATATAAATGTAGACATATATCAATATAAATATATAAAATTCAAATGATGCAAACTCAAAATTATCATCCTAGCTGGTTATCTATTTTATTCTGTTGCTACACTATTTTTCAAAAGTATTCAGTGAAATTCCTTTAATGTCACAATTAAGATGTTTGGCTTTTTGCATAAACTTTGACATGGGTGAGAAGTATCCATAGTTAGTATGGTGATTGGGGACAGTAAAAACATCATTGTTCCTAGTTGAATGAACAGGTACAAGGAATGAGATTTCACTTATTAGATCATTACAATTAATGTCTGTTCAATTATTTGAAGCTCCTAATATTTCTGTCATAAGTACTCAATTGAAAAAGTTCAAAGGAAATTCTTGTACTTTAAAAACACTGGAATTTATCCAGCTAGGGGTTCTGACCATAATAGCCTTCTTAACCACTTTCAATTAATTTCTTTAGAAAAAAGTTGATGTGCTTCAGTAACTTGAACTGAACTTTAGGGTACCAAGAGCTCAATCACGGCTGAATCTCACATTTTACTGCTCTGCAGCACGAACAAACATAATATTGCATTCTCCAATTGAATATACGTGTGAAAACTACAACTCAATATGCAGCTTTTGCGATATTATTACTTGCTATGCGAATCATATAAAAAAATTGCAGTGTAAATTTGAAAGTGATATCAAATCTGTTTTTTCTTCGTTTGTGGTGTAAAAGAGACAGTTATTATCACTTTTACCGAGTATCGCCATGAATAGTTATACTATCAGTTTTCTTTCTTTTGTTTTCTATTCAATGTTATATATTGTTATAGCATATACACATATCATGTCAAGGTTGAACATGATTTGCTAATTTGTTATTTTATCTACTACTGACTACAGTACTGAAGTATTTAATTATGTCCTGTAATTGGACACCCAGGTAACACCCAATTACAGGTTATTATTATTATTACCTGATATAATTTCAAATAAGGTAATGATATTGTTATTCTATGAAAAGAAAGGCTGTAAAGATTCACAGTAGCAAGTATATCCAAATAATCATATTCTCTAACTGTGAGGCCAGATTTGAAGGCAACAAGTCTGAGGAATATATTTTGTACTGCTTCAATATTATTTATATGTACAGTATAATGTATGTACAGGTGATACATACTCCAAAACAGATCTTATAAAATAGGCTAGGTAAACAATTTAGGTGGCATCCACTGTTAGATCCTTACAATTTTGGAAGACAAAATCAAGATATTTGATGGTGGTGTTTATGTGGGCGGTGAATGAAAGGTTTACATCAAAGATTATACCCATATCTCTTATTTCATTGAGCAATTTTAGATTTGACATCCTCAAGAATATAATTGAAGACGACTTTATTTATTCTACCAAACGTTATACAGAAGCATATTCATTAATTCAACGACATCCCATTGTTTTCTGCTAATTTGTGTCCCTACACTCCACCTAAACATTTTTTTTATACCCACTCAGTTCAACAACTTTCTAAAAAGCCAACCACCTTTAAATTTTTATAAAGAATACCATATAAAAGCATTGCAAAATTCAGTATATACTTATGTTAACTTGGTATTTATTTTCGAAAGCATTTAAGATATACAGGAAGTAGAGAATTCGATTCGATTAGAAAAATGTTTCTAGTGTTGACGAATTTCTCTCTGACTTAATATTTATTTTTATTTGATAGTTTGTACTGGAACCTATGGTGTAAAATAAATCTATTGAAAACCCTTTCACAACACCAGAACCAAATTAATATCTATTGACAGGCATTTCACTAACCAAGTTAGCATCTTAAGGGATCATTATGCCTAAATGTTACTACTTTGTTAGTGTTTTCATAAGCTAGTGGCCTAACTGGCCTGTATTTTCAATACCTTTTATTTGTTAAGTATGTTAGAGACTATCCCCTACTTTTTTTCCTCTTAATATTTATCTGTTTTTTATTCAATAATTATAATGTATATAACCAAACAAAGAGCTGTTCGAGACCGTAATTTTGTTCTGGTGTTGTTAAAGTGTTTTCAATAGATTTATTTTTATGTTCATTTAGATAAAAAAATTGTCACTTAGACATTGTTCATTATCAACATGAACGTATGTCAATATATCAAAAGACATTTGACTGGTATTACTCTTGACATTAAAACCCTTTCAAGGGGTATTGGGTAAATCTTCATTTGGAAACGTATATTGACAAATCCACTAACCACTTATTTGTTTTAGTTATCTAAAAACTGTATGGATGCTTTTCAGGGACAATCAAATGAACCAACGAATACTAGTAAACTGCACTTTGCATGCCTATCAACAGAATGCTTTATATAGCCAGCTAGATAGTATTTATTGAAATGAAAGTAGAAAATACTTTTCAAAAAATTCATATTCCAAAATGTTAATGAATTCTCCTTCATACATTGAAAGCTGAAACCTTGTTATTTGGCACGCACAATTTTCAACTTTGATTGTTCTTATGGGGATGACGGCTGGTTAAAGGAACAACTCATATTGATAAAACTACATGAATTGTCAAATTTGTTGCTGCTAACATGTATCGTTTTCAGGTTCATGGCCTTCAAACACCAGATAAGAAAGTTCTTACAGCGGAAAAGAAGACTTTACATAAGCCTTATAAAACTCATGGTGGTATACCAGCCTCTGACCGTTTGAATAAGGCATTCCAAGGAATTCGAGAAAAACTTGCAACTTTGAAAGCAAATAATACGCTTCTTGAAACCCCTGAGGATAAATAGCTCAGAAGCATGTGAATACTTTTAATTTTCTGCTGTGCAGATTCTGCTGTACATGATTTACAGAAAATACCATAGTTAATTTATAACAGATTTTTTAAAGTTTTGTAACAATATCTAAATACATTTTTAATGAAGGTTTTTTTTCATGTAGTTGATGTCTTGAAATGATCATATTTATTTCACTTTCTCAATACAACAACCTCACCCATTCACAGTTGTGCAGATGGCAGCATGTTTTTTTTAAGAGCAAACACGGCATGAGCAATCCTCGGAAGGAATTGTCCCCAGGGAATTGTGTTTGTGAGATTGTTTAGATTAAAGTTGAAATCGATATGAACAAGTCCCAAATGTAGATCTAAGATAAAACTCTATCATATATACTTTCTTGTCTGAAAACCTCAAAATGGCGAAAATCTTTCCCATTTTCAAATCAATAAACAAGAAGGTATTTTTCTTCAGAGAATTTATCTAGTTGAAATTGGGACGATTCTGCAACGTTACATGGTTGAGGGACTGTGAATAGCCATGATGCTCTCTAGGAGGCTCTGAGAGTTATTAACAATACCCACTCAGAACTTGAGGCTAATGACAAGCTGTCTTGGGTGTCCACGGGCAACCACGAAAACAAGGATAAGAACATATTTTGGAATAGTTTTAGCCTATTCTATCTTAAAAGTAATTGAAAAAGTGATCAAAGTTAAAGTTATACTATTTTGAGGAGAATACGAATATTTCATAGTTTTTGTTTTAATTAACTTTGAACATATTTCATGAACATTTTTTTTATTTGTGTTGAAGAACTCCGCATTTTCACTTTTTTTTTGACAGATCATTATAAAAAGTTATAGGGTTGTAGAAGACGGTAAGTGCTTGAATTTAGTGTGGGTCAAATGAATTTCCTTCAAAATTGTTTTATTACAATGCATGTGTTTGATGTTGTAACAACGAAAAGAAGCGTTAAAACGCGCTTGACTGAGCATAAAAAAGTTGCCGCGATGGCCAAACAGATGAATCGGCAGTTGCTTCAGAGGGTAGCCATGGCATTGCCTTTGAATGCACGCAAGTACTTGTTAAAACTAGAGATTACTATCTAAAGCTATTCGGAGAGGTCATAGAATACTTTCAACAGTTAGGAAGAAAGCTCAAATATCAAGGAGACATAATTACAGGCACTTCCTAACATAAAGATTCTGCCACTAATTGAAGAAGGATAAGTACAAAGGTACAAGGCAATGTCACCAACTCTACTGTTTTAACAGTAGATTAGCTGCACCGTGACCACATTTTATTTAACCCTTAATTTTGCAATGCAATCTATAAGATACGTAATATTCGAACCACATAATTAAACAAAAAATGACATACATCGACTGAATTCAACTTGCTATGGTTTCAAATATACTTCCATTGAGCAGAATTGGTAACTACTTACGCCACATCTCGACGCGGATGTGAACTAGGCGATCATGTAGTAAGATAACCGCAGCGAAACACGTGATCTTGGCGCCTGTTTAAGTTTTGCTTAGTTTTTCACAAGAAATCAGTTTTGTGGGAAAAATAATGGGTAAGTTTTGTTGATACATGTTGTCTTCGTAAGAATAAATTAACATTTTTTTTACCAATTCCAGTTTTTTTGTAGAAAAAAGGCATTTGTTTTGTATGTATCCCATAGTTCACATTACCAATTTCTCGAATGTCCATGTCAGATTTATTTTGTATCCAATAATACACATTGCCAAGTTCTCACAATTTCATATGAACCTTAATTTGTATCCTATTGCCTTCATTGTCAAATTTTTTAATATGAGTTCGTTATTCCCAAATTGTGGAAAATACACATTAATGAGTGAGAAATACTCAAACTTGGTAGATAATTTTTTGTATCAAGATGGGGTAGTAGAAAGCCAAAAACTTTTCTTTCCCAAAAATTAATCACTCCTAAAAATATAACCCCTTCAATTTAATAAACAAATTACGTAAAAAATTCATATCCTATGTTAATAATGTGAAAACAGACACAGGTAAATATCAATTGAAAAAAAATTATCAACAATAGATATTTCTGGAAAAAAAAAGGTTATGGCTTTCTGTGCCATATGGAGATCTGTGAATTATTAAACGTGAAAAGAATGAACAGACGTGTGACTAGTCGAAAGGGCACAACCCAATATGTACCAGCGTCCACCATCCTAGACCCCTTCAAAGGCAATATAATACGCCATGTTAGAGTTGACGTCACATGTTAGGGAAGGTTATGGTCCTTTATCTAAACAAAGCATTCTGTCATCTGAGTTTGTTAGTCTTATTGATATTTTAGTGTTTTTAAGAGGAAATTCAGAGAAATAAGCATTTTAAGGTATGTATTAATCTGTAATATAGAGTACACAATCATTTTTTACAAATTTTGACTAAACTGAACCATACCATTTCAAATAATTGATTAATAATCATTCATGATAACCTCAAATTTTATCTTAATGATAGATCTAAACCAAGAGCATTTCAAATGTAATGTAAACTTTTCTGATTTGAATTTGTTTATATTTTGAATATATTGTGCAACGAAATCAATAATAATTGATATTAAATATTTTTTTTACAGACAACTGTCACATACAGTTATTATCTCCGAGATTTTGATTGCATTTTATACACATATCAGACATCTTAAT
>WOGP01006404.1:0-12406 GCA_015342065.1 Leptinotarsa undecemlineata | reverse complement strand
GAAGCTAATCGTTTAGCGGGAGTTGGTCCTGTTCCGCTTGGTTAGAGGTTTCCATATGTTGTGTATCTCTACGCTAGCTTGGCTAAATGCGTTGTTGGAGAACATATATGAGCGTCTTTGAATTTTCTCCTAAACCAGTGTTCTTTCTTGTGCATGATTTCAGCTTGAGCCCACTTGATGTTATGTTGATGAGTCCAAACATGCTCTGCTATTCCTGATTTGCTGGTTTCTTCTTGCTGTGTATGTTTCCTATGATCGGCAATGCGAACTTTCAATGGCCTCTTAGTATTACCTATGTATGATTCTCTGCAATTTTTTACAGATTCTTTCAGGTATTTCAAATCATTTTATATCATATTAGACAATAGAAGTCCGCACTAGTGAAAAGCAAACTTTTTGCATACAAATGAATAGGCTTTATGAAAAACTTGAAGTATTATAAAAAACATCGATTCACCATAATTTTTTTTTTAATTTCATGGTCACTATGTACCACTGACTTCGTATCGACCAAGCTATGAAGTCTTTATTTTCACTAGTTTAGATACCTATTCACGAAAATGTACATTACTTCGACTTTCCTCAAAATTTCATATTCAAAATTGATCATATTGATATTAATCACAGTTCTTAAGATACATCCTGTATTGTATGTTAGCGGAAATCGCGACATATTGATTGATTTGTAAACGTTTATTGAATACATGTGAGGTGTATGGATAATTTTTTTAGTTGTCATTCGATAAGGGATCCCCGTCTGTGTTTGTTTGAACAGTGAGTGCAGTGTATTTGATGATTTCCGTTGGTACACCTCATGTTTTATCATTATGATTTACTTTCAGAGAACGGTATATATTTCCTGATAATTTCATCGTCAGTGATTATTTTTAAAAAGTCGAACTGTTTAAAAATCGAAAAATAATGTTGAATTATTTCGAAAGGCTTGTGATAGTGATGCTTGTGATAGTTTAATAAATAATATTAATATTGATATAATAATATTGTAATAAATAAATATAGTTTAAAAAACTAAAAAACACGTTTTTAATATTGGGGCCACACTAACGTGAAATGCCATTAATTACCGCGATAGAGGACGTTAACCCTATGTGTTGCCACGACTTAACGCGATAATTTGACAACGGCAGTAACATTGCCGTTTGGCGTTAGGCGATAGCTCAAGTGGCGGTACATCAAGGAGATCAACGCGTGAATTAATGCGGCCACACTACGTCAGTGTCACTGTCTACGTCCATCTTCCAAGTAAAATTAACGCCGTTTTTATCGCCAATCATGGGCATTCACGTTGACCGTATTAAGTGTAGCCACCCACTTTAGCGCGTTAAAAATTATCGCGATAATAATCGTGATAATGGGAATTGACGTTAGCTGATAGGGTGGCCCCAGTTTAAAGATCATCGAACTTAAAAAGTTATTTTTTTTTAATAAGCTTTAAAGAATAACGAACAGAAAATACTAATATTTTTGTGAAAAAAGCAACCGGCGTTTGATATACACAATTTTGATATACACGATTTTCACAATAATCCTAGTATTTTTCGTTCGTTATTGTTTAAGCTTATTTAAACTAAATATTTTTTACTTTTCAGTTGGAAGTTTTTTAAAAGCTTGTTTTTTAATTTTTTTAAACTATATTTATTTTATCTTAACTTCGGGATCAATCAGCCGAATATTGTTTAGAAAAATGACCATTGATCTTTTCCGATTCTGGAGAGGGAGCCTGAAAATCAGCTACTAAGCCCAAGGCAGCAGGCGCGCAAAAAAGGGTTACAAATAAGGCAGCAGGCGCGCGTATAAATAAAAAAATACTTCTTTCAAATGAAGAAATACATGTAAAGTGAGTTTGAATTATATCAAGAAGATCACGCAATAATATCGATATATCAATGAGGTTACGTATAGCGTCATCTGCCTGCGAATAGATCAAGCAATAATGTCGATAATTCTGTCAAATACAGTTCCCGATATGAAATGAGAAGGAGAGTTACAAACAAACATACATACAGGTGAATATAATATAAAGCGTGTAATAAAAATGAAACATATTCTGCATATTTTCATCAATTTGCATTTCTTCGCTATTTTCATACCAATCATGAAGTGGCTTTCAGATTTGTTGCTTAACGAGCATTTAAAAAATATACGGAGCCATTTGGACTTCCGCACTTCTAATATCAATCTGGACAATACACATATATTTTCGTTCTCCATCCTAGCGCTTTTTTGCATTTTAAAAAAGTTTTTCTAACGAGAAGTTATATTTATACATACATCCGGTGCAATTGAATGTTAACGAGAATTCTCTATAGGATTTGATGTTTTTATACAACTCAATGTAATTCGATCGATAGTATCCACGATAAAACAATTGAAGAACTTTAAAATAGCGAAGTTATCGAGTATAACAATAAATTTTGATTGTAATTTTGTACGGCCAAATTTTCACCAATTATTATCTGAATTATTGTTGATCCCAAAATATACGAAATAGAAAAAAACTTGAATATAAAAACTTCTAATCTAATGTTTAGTTAACGATTGAATTATTTCAGTGATATGAACTTATAATTGGTATTTCAATATTGTATGCAATATTCCAAGTGCAGTAATATTACTTACATACAATTTGACACTTCACACTTGATTTGTCAACCATCTAAGAGACTTAACAAGTATCGTGTTGTAATTTTAACAATATTATCTTATGCATAAGTTGGTAAGAATTATAATGAAAAATATTCGTCCACACCAAAACTGAAGCACTGACTCTCAACGAGTTATTTATTCGTTACGATCGGTTTCGGTTTGTTAAACCATTTTTACTTGGTTTGAATATCACCGGAGTTTTTTTCCAACACCATACCGTTATTTTAACACCTCGACACGTGTTTCGATCACCAAGTGATCATCTTCAAGATGAATATCAAAACAGTTGTTAACTTGGTGATGGAAACACATGTCGAGGTGTTAAAATAACGGTTTGGTGTTGGAAAAAAACTCCAGTAATATTCATTATTACACCAGAGGTTCTAAACAGTGCATCACAATTTACTTGGTTTAACAATCCGAAACCGGTCGTAACGAATGAAAATCTTGGTAAAAATCAGACAAAAGTTATTTTCTCTATCCTATATTCAATATGAATTTCCACAAAATAAATAGGTCATCAGTCGAACAAGTAAAACTTTTTAGCCGAGAGTGGTGTGGTGTAGAAAAACTGTTTTCATTAGACTAATTTTGTTCCCTCTAGTTATCCTTAAACCATAATTGTTGGGTATTGGCTGTTATCGCATTATTATTTGAAGAGATACACCCCTAATTGCGTTGGAAAAACATTTGTTAAGGGATATTTTAATGTCAATTTAGTAGCTTATTTATTGCTCTGGTATCAATTATTTTCTTCTGAAGGAAACAAGATATTGAATTTTTAGCACTTCTTGGGTAAGGAAAAATCGAAAAATCTAAAAGTTTTCTCAAAAATATGTAAGTTTTTTTTCAGTGATCAGTACTTCAAAGCAGATTTTATAAATGAATGGGAAAATATCAAAATTGAGTAAACTGGTCATTGCATTGAAACTTTTTTTTTTTGACAGAAACATTTGTTAAAACAACAAAAGTGATAAGTATAGAATTGCAGAAAGTACCAATGATTTTTCATTATAACTTTTTTTTAAACATACTTGAAAATTTGAAAAGCTCTTTCCGTTATTCCTGGGAATAATTATTTTCTCAAATTTGTTGTCAAAAACCTGATCACGGTTTCTGCATCTTAATTGTTCCCCGTAGACTTGTCGACGCCGATGAATAAAATATTTCAAAGCTTTCAAAATTCCCACCACCTGTCATTATTGCCAACAACTGAAGTGCGGGAGCTTCCTTGGTCTTCTTCGACGACCTATATACCATATATCTACCAATTACATATCACGGATCAATTCTGAAGTTGTTGTGGTTCGGTTATATACATTTCCCTCAATATTCTCACAACAAAGTATCGTTATGAAATGTTGATTGCGATTTGAGAAAATAATATATTTATACCACGGAAATAAGCAATTGGAAGTACCCTTACAAAAATTTTATTCATAAGCGTCAGATAGATGTATTTGTGAGTAAGCTATAAAAACCTCACTAAATTCGTGCATATTAGGTATATGCAAGTTTCATTTGTACACCTACATCTATTTGTCTGTAGTTGTATGCTCAGTTGTAACTGCTGGACTGTCATGGCCGGTGAGAAGCCCCTCCCTCAAGATGTGCAGTAGATGTGTAGAAATCTGTTATGAGTCTGTTAGATTATTCGAGCCGTAAACATCCAAATAAGTAAAATTGCAAACAAAAGTTTCTATTTCTTTTTTCCTAATACTTTCTTTGTCATACACCGACCCAAAGTTTACACATGTACGATTTCTCCCACCGGTCATGACTCAGTCCAGTAGCTGTAGTTCTACCTGCTTTATTGTGTATTGTTGAAAACTGTTTTCCTCTACCAAAATCTCCAGGAAAGCCTTGAAATCGTTCTTGGGACATATGGGTGGTACCTAATGAAGCTCAAGAACACATCCATTTGCACCACCACTGGCTCTCATATTCCCGCAAAGAAAATTCAAAACAGTGCATTTTCGTCTTGAAGATATATAACACCATAATGCCTACCTGAAATGACTTTGATTCAGTAAACGAACTCGACAACTGGTTCAAATTCGCGGATCCTCTGAGCCTCCTCTGATGTCCCGAGGCTTCCTTGCATATCCTTGAGTACAGTAGTAGCATCGTCGTCCATATCATTACGAACATCGGACACAAAACGTATTTGATGAAACTGAAAGGGAAAACGTAAACCACCTCGCAAGATACCCCTTCGTACCATTCATTCCAGACTAGCGGAGTTGAAGCTGTAGATGTGGCTAGTAACCACCCCACGGAGATGAGAATGTAGGCTGTTTTCTTCGTCATGAACCGCGTGTAGTGCAGAGGATAGACGATGGCAAGGTACCTGTCCATAGCGATGAACAGTAAGTTGCAAATGGAACTCGAACAAGCGAAGCAGGTCAGTGCAAACCTCAACAGGCAGATGGTTCTTGTCTTGCCAAAACCTTGGACCAGGTAGAACAGCATGTGGTAAGGCAGCGAGCAGCCCACCATGAGATCGCTGACGGCTAAGCTGAACACGAAGTAATTGGCGATCAAGGAAGAGAGCTTCTTGCTGAATAATATAGCGAACAGAGTGAGCACGTTTCCTAAGATTGCTATTACAGTAGAGGCAATGCCGATGGCCAGCCAGTAATTAGTTCCGCAGTACTGACACGCGCGACTCTGATCGTCGTAAGTGCCCGCAGAACTTTCCATCGCAAAACACTCGCACAATTTACATCAGTTTCATAAAGAGCTTTTGGCTTGTTTTCAATTCTTCAATCACTGTCGATGGTTTTGTTTACGAATCGCATTATGTTTATATAGAAAAGACTGAGTGTTGCCTGTGTGACGTTTTTTCAACACAACATGTTTCGTCATTCCATGAATGGAGAACGACTGCGTTAAATTTTTTACGGTGAACTTGGTAGTCTCGGCTTGCGATAATTGAATATATTGACATGTATCGCGGTGGATTATTTTCGAACGACTGATCGCTGTTTGATGCTCTCCATTTCGATCCCGACTTTCTCCTACCCTGCGTGGTGGATTTGATAGCGGGAAAAATGTCATTGATAAAATAACCACTAACGCGTCATAATGGTGTATCTTTACTTCGAGCTGTCTATTGTTACGAAGTAAAATTATATTAAAGGGTGTGTCATAATGAGCGTGATCGGCTCTAATTTCAGGCCTTATAAAATTAATGCGTGCCTAAGCGTCCATCAGGAATCCAATTAGGTTCATAAAAAAGGTTATCAGAGGCATTGCAGTAGAGAAGGGTGTTACATGCATTCTAGAATATATAGTTGGTATGAAAGAACTGGATAATACAGTCATGGTGTTGTTTGAAAAAAAGCTTTACAAATATAGTAGGGTTTTTAGGGAACGAAGGGAACCCATACGACTTGAGATAAATTGTTGATAAACATCCGGCCTTCATTTCTATCCACAGGGACAAAGTCGTCGAAGTTCTTATTGGGATGGAAACTATCACATCTGACTGTATTGGTAAACTCACGAGTTGTTGAAATATTGTGGCATTTCATATTTAATAACCTTATTATACACTTCTACGTTAACATTAACTATTACAATTATTTTACCTTTTCACTTAACTTCAATGGTCTCTTGTTATCGCGTTGATACTACTGAACTACTCAGTCCGCGCATTTGGCCAACCCTTTTTATATTTTTTGACCTTTTTACATCTACATTTATACTTTTTTAGTACTTTTTCTATATTAACATTGTATTTCTTGGAATTTGTCAATAAGATGCAATCTTCGGACAATAAAGTATTTTTGATTTGATTGAATTAGGTCGCAGCGGCTGGAACATTTTGTCTAGTTTCATTTGGCATTTATTTCAGTAGATTCTCAAAATAATTAAAATGCTACAAAAAAAATTTAAAATCTTCAAATTCACAATACATTTTCCACCTTTTTCTTTACTGAAGTTATTGTCCTATAGAAATATCTAAAATATTTAAAATTGTGAAAGGCAGCCATTCTCTTGCCCGGAGAATATTTTTTCATGTTGATTTGATAATTTGGTATTTCCTTTTTGTGACATATTAACATATGTCATAAAAAAAATTTGAAGCTTTATAACTTACATTTATTATATACGAGCGCTTTCGACAGCTGGTCTTGCTATCGTATTCAAGGATCTACTCAAACTGAACGTTTTATCTTCTTGTTTGTTCTTTTATGCGGTTAGAACGCCTTAGTGCAGGTACTGCACTGGTAAATTTGCCTGTATTTGGGTTACATCAGGAAATATTTTTTTTGTTGAATTGTCTCTGGGTTCACTGTTTCTAGGAATGTGTATTGTATTGTTTGGTATATTGAATGTTAGGTATTGTTGTTTTATTTGTATTTGTTCCTCGATAAGTGAATTATGACTTGAATTCATGGATGCTTAAGTTTTCTCAGATGCCCATACGGTTTCCTTTATCGACTTGTTTTATGATTTTTATGTTCTCTGGTTGGGGAAGTTATGTTTGTTTTATATAGCGTGTGTTGCGAGGTTAGTTTTTATATGCTTTTTCCTTTGGATCAGTTTTTTCTTGGTTTGACCGATATAGAATTTGTTGCAGCCTGAGCATTACATGCTGTACACACCGTTCAGGTTTTTGTCTTCTTCTTTTTCATAGTTGTTTATTTTTTGTGTTATTTTCGTGTTTGGCTTGTAAGTGATGTTGATGTTCAGGGATTTGAAGATGTTTGTAAGTTTTTTGGTTTGGTGGCCTACGTATATGAATGCAGTCCATCGTTGTGTTGTTTTATCTATTGGAGTAGTTTGATCCTTGTTCTATATTTTTTGTTTGATTCTATTTTCTAATTTATCTATTGTCTCTTGAATGTATCCGTTCTCGTTTGCTATTTGGTATATGATTTTCCTTTCCTTGTTCCGAGTTTCATTGCAAAGTGGTATCCTCAACATTCTGTATATGAATGCGTTATAGGCAGCCCTTTTGTGTGATGGTCAGTCAATCCTATAGGATTAACTGGATAAATTGTTATTTAAATTTAGTCTCAGTTTGCTTCGTGAATGCGGCAACTTCAAACTAGTTGGATTTTTTTTCCATCAGTAAGTTTCCAAAGAAATCTGTTAATTCTTACTTGGTCCACCTTGAATTTTATATTCATTAAACGAAGCATCTTTTTTCAATATTCAATATAGTGTCTTTATAGAATCTCCTGTAAAATTCTTACCAATTAACTAATTGAAATTCTAAAGGCGGTCTCTTCATGCGACATTTTAAGTAACGTTAATTAAACATTTGAAGACGGACGGGTACGAAATTATTCATAAGTTGGGTACTGTTTGCCTTGATCTTTATTATTAACTAATGGTGTTTTGTTGATTCTCTTTCTTTGTCATTACCCAATAAATCAAATATTATAATAACGTTACCATTCAAAACTTCATCAGACATATTCAATCTATTTTGGAATGATTAAAGTACAAAATTGAAATGTGTAACAGTCTTCAATAGTAAAATGAGATTACTATTGTTTTGCTTAATATTTCACGGAAATTGCATCGGGAGAATATAAGTATTCCAACTATATTTGTTGTCAGTATGGTTTGAAATAGTAGTACATAGTAAGTAAATGATGAATTACGATTGTTCCACAGCTAACAGCCCTGCTTTGAGCCTAGTTCTAAAACCCTATCTGTAATATACCAATAAATATAGTTTAAAAAACTTAAAAACACGCTTTCAAAGAACATCGAACTAAAAAGTAATTTTTTTTAATAAGCTTAAAACAATAACGAACGAAAAATACTAGTATTATTTTTGGTAAGGAAAAATAGATGGGCGCTTGATTTACAAAAAATATGGCACAAAGCGCCCAGGCTTTTACAATAATACTATTTTTTTTTCGTTCGTTATTGTTTTAGGCTTATTGAAAAAAATATTTTTAATTTTTAGTTCGATGTTCTTTGAAAGCGTGTTTTTTTGGGTTTTTTAAAACTATATTTATTTTTTAGTTTCATATACTATAAAAGCGTGTTTTTTAGTATTTTCAAACTATATTTATTTTATCTAAACTTTGGGATTAGAAAAAGACCATTGATATTTTCCGATTCCGGAGAGGAAGCCTGAACATCAGCTATCAAGCCCAAGGACGGCAGCAGGCGCGCGTGTTAATAAAAAAATACTTTTTTTTAATGAAGAAATACATGTAAAGTGAGTTCGAATTATATCAAGGAGGTTACGTACAGCGTTATCTGGCCGCGAACAGATCAAGCAATAATGTCGATAATTCTGTCAAATACAGATCCCGAGCTTGAGAGTTACAAACATACATACATACATACAGGTGAAGCTAATATAAAGCGTGTAAAAAGAAGATATAATTTAGCTTGTTCGCAAGGAAATACCAGAAATGCGATTTTTCGTCAATATAGGTTTTCAAGAATAAATATAATGAAGGAACCTTTTTTGTTTAAAAAGTAGTTGTCAAAGAAAGAGTAGGTACGTAAATAGATATTTGTGTCCATGTGGCCATTGAGTAACATCTCTTGAAATCATTGCTGTTATATGTACTTTCGATAACTGCTTTGAGGATAATCGTATGGCACGTTATAAACAAGTGTGTCATGTGGGTAACTCAGATGAGGGGCAGTTTAAATAGAGTCCTGAATGCCAGCAACCATTCATTGAACTGAAAAAGAGGCCAACAACACCAGTTCTGGTCTATCCCAAAAAAGGGTGGATTTCATTCCTGTCGCAATGCATAAAAATAATGAAATTATTTCATACTTCTTCAGGAGCATGATGGCGAAGAAATGTCCTGGACCATTTCAGTAAAACATTGAGAAAAGCTGACCAGATTCAGTCCGTTACCAGTAGGTAACTTCAATTACAATATCACTGTTGAACTTGTGAAAGCATTGAATTCAGAACTTATTCCTTCATTGACAGAATTTCAAATCTACCCCTCCCATGCCCCCTCCCGGGTTGAGTGCCCTGAGATGAAATCTTCCCCATACGGTTACTGTGTGCAGAACATCCCATCTCGTCCATTCACCCCCGCTCCTCTGGAGCGGTCCTCAACTTACTAATGGGCACTTCAGCAAGATTGACATCTGACCTGCTGCGGTCGAAAGCCAGCCTTTACGTGATTTTACTTTCTAATCTAATATGTTATTGAATCGTGGCTTCACTTGAATGTAATTATTACTTGGGGCTCCCGAAAACTAACCGGTGACATGTGTCTTTAAATCGCGAACAAGTGTTTTTCAGTGAATCTGCAAAAAAAGTGGGGATGAAAGTTTTTATACTTACCGGAGCCGCCTGATAGCGACTCTCGGGGGGTGGTCTCTGATTCTGCTTGGTTGGCCTCTCGTGTTTATCTCTTTCTCGGAATCTGGGGTCATCCCTATTTAATGCTTCCTGTAGATCGCGTAGCGGTGGATTGGCGTGCGATCGGACGAACACGTTTTCTACGTGTTCTCTCATATACGCGTCTACGTATTATATGTTCAGGTCCAGGAAGGAATGATATATTTATTTGCCGATGACACAATACTTGTTTATTCAGGTAATACTGTGAACGACATAAATAGAAACATGGTAAACGATTCGATTGAATTATCATCATGGTTTGGATTGATTTACATAAACTTAACTTTTAATTATTTGAAATTTTCATATATCTGAAAGACGTTTATCAGATTTGTATAAAATTCCCATTAGATCAGAAGTGAAGAAATCTAATATTCCAATATTGATCAGAACCTAACTTGGTCCAAGCACATTGAAATTTTGCGAACCATTCAGCAAGGCAAACGAATGATTTATTTCTTATCCAGGTTACATCGATAATAAATCTATTTATCACAATTTTTAATTATAATACTTTACCAAGTAATTTTAAAACATTAACAAGTTCCAATACTTTTAAACATATTTATTGAATTGAGAAAACCATTCATTTATTTACCAAGCTCAATAATTATTTCACGAAAACTCTTCAGTTTTTTTCTCTGATTAATAGAAAATAAAAAAAACACGGAATTTAACATAACTTGAGTTTACTGTTATTTATTAATTACAAAATGTTTTCCGTATTATAAATATTATTGTTTCTTAGGAAATGAATATCATTATTAACATATGGTTTGTTCATTGATTTCAAAAACTTACACAAAAATTCAAGTACCGACATGGATGGTTTCGTACTTTTGCAATTTTCGACTATTGATTTACAAGACCCAAGAAAATGTATGCGTTATTGGTTTTCAAATGATTCAACAAACTGTCTTGTTCATTTATTTGAAACTAGCAAAGTAAAATTGAAAAGCGTAGTAGTTAGAAACGCAGTTAATATGGTTGACATGTTTCTAAATGGTTCGTTATTGGAAATGTGTATTTCAGTTCCAACTGATATTTATCTTGATGGTAATATTTCTGTTTCAAAGCAATAACTCATAATATTTATACCAACCTCCTGATGTGATCTAATCTATATTACCTATTAGTGAAACTTAAAAACCATATTTAGCACTTTAAATGTACGAACTGGAATGTATCTAATTTCTCTTGAAAGAAAAATTGTTCAATTTTATGTAAATATTTTTTCTTTATTGATTCTGTTGGAAAACAATATAATTCAAATGTTATTTTAAAAAAATTGAATATTATTTACTTTTCGAAAAAATATTACTTATAATAACTGTTTCGTCGAAATTATGCTCCGAAATTTTTGGAAGGGAAAACTGCTTCAGCTCATTTCTTTCGAAATAATATTTACTAGCACTATTGGCGTTATCGAGTGCTATAAACACTATCGTTTCGTCAGAAATCCCTCTAGGGTAGCCGATAAAGTTAATGAATCGTTATTATATGGATATTTGATACCTCTATCAACAATACAGTTGGCGGATCAGCTGGCTGAAAATTATTTATTATTGCTCGCACTTTATTATTTTCCATGAATCGTAGTTACTGGTACGGTACCTACCATAGAGTATTGAATTTAATCATTTCACAAACATTTCTCGAAATAGGGCGGTGATGATTTCTTTCAGATAGCGATATCAATTTTCACTTCAATTGAATATTAAAGTTTTGCTAGATTATTCGTCAATACAGGGTGTTTCAAATTCCATACTCACCTTTGGGATCTGGGAAACTGAGAGAAACGAAGATGGTTAAATTAGGGCAAAGTTGCGCATTTACCTGACTGAACAATATGTCGTTGAGAAAGTTCTGAAGTTCCGAGTATATCCGGAGATATCCGGAAAAAATAGAAATTTCAGAAAATGGGTTTTATTTTTTATTGGCTTTATTTTTCGAAGGATTTGAAAATAAATTGCACTTCCCACATTGCCACTTTTTCCTGCTACATAATGGTGTTTTCAGATTTGCTATTCGTCGTTTCGTCTTCCGGCCACCACCATGCCAGGGTGTATTTTGCCGAATGATAATTTTAAAATACTAGCAGTAGAGGGATGCAATAAAACACCACTAACAAGTTACCCAGCTAGGTCAGTGGTCGTAGGTTCGATTAATAATAACAAAAAAAAATTGGTTGTTCTTTCTCGCGCCACCTAATTTTGGCAAAAAAAAGAGAAGGAAACTGCCTTGATAACTAAGGAACCCTTTACTGCATTATATCAGTAAAATTTCAATTATAAATAATCTCAAATATATCTTTATACAAATATCTGGAAAAAAAGATTCCGCTTCAGTACTGGGGAAACATCAGATGGTAAAGAAATATTCAACATT
>WOGP01006403.1:0-12407 GCA_015342065.1 Leptinotarsa undecemlineata | reverse complement strand
GCCCAGACATTCAATTTCTGTGTAGTTTGTGAGTGTGTTTCCATCACCAAATGAGGATTCACATCGCTCCAGTAACGACAATTATGTCTATTCACTTCACCATTCAACTCAAGCACTTGAGAAAGCTATTGTATATCGAAACACGTATCGGGAATTTGGTTAAATCCTTTGAAGTGAAAAAATCGTACGATAAACTGTATTAATGAGTTTTTTCATAACCGTTTTTGCAATTGAATCATCCTCCAGCAAAATCTAGTTTTGATGAAAAACAATAGCCAGGTTTTCAATCAATATAGGTTTCACTTCATATCAAGATGTTTTGTGAATCTTGAAGAAAAAAATTTCTGGTTTCATGAATATATAGTAGAGATCAACTTCGATATCTTCAAAGTCTTATGTACCTATAGTTGAACGGCAGATCAACAACCCAATATTTAGTTATGAGGACCTGAATAAATCATTCTGAATTTTCAAGATGAAATAGCTGTTTAGAAGCTCAAGAGATCTGAAAAATCAACCTATCAAGATCAACATGCATTCGTGAATATTTTCACTTATGATTGTTGGAAACTTGAACTCACTACGATTGTGAATATATATTTTCCAAAATTATTTTTCAGAAACATTTCAGGAGTTATTTCACATACACTTATACTTCTTTCTAGGGCACTTCAGGGAAAAACATTTCGTAAACCAGTGTTGTACATTTAATTAACGTAGATCGCATCCAATGACGTCATTTTCACAGGTACGCATTTGAAATGCGGGAGATAATTGATCATTTATTCAAACAACTCTACCAGAATAATTGCGTTATGCAATAACTTGAAAAGACTCGGTAAAAAGGTTGCTGCTTTATTTTGCATTGAGACTTCACGGAACAGTCTAAAAAATACATACATAGAATCCATCAATCAATAGAGGCGTCTTGAATGATTACTTGATATGAGTATGAACTTTTGATGATTTGATTTTTCAGAAAGATGTCTGATCTGAAATAAATCAGATTTCTTCGTCTAAAAAGATCTGTTTTTAAAAACGAATATTATCAGTAAACGTATTGGGGCTTCAAAATTATCCGTCAGTATTACGAAATAAAGAACTTCCCAAGAGCAGAAAATTTGGAAAAAATAATCAATATTTCATAACTAATTCATCAAATTGGAAGTTCTGTGATATTTTGAATATTTTACATTGTAAGAGCACATTTGATACAATGCTGTTGAAAATAAGAGGTTTTAGATTTTGATTTTTTTTTTAAGAAATACATTTCTGTTTAGAAAGTGGCATATGTTCGGTTCAATTTTCATTTCTGCTTCAAAATATTGAATGTAATGAAATGTTATAAGTAACCTAATACGATAGAAATATAACTGATCGCTGTCTGTCTGTGTGTTGCTGCGTACAGAGTTTCGAAAATTACTTATTCGATTTGGATACGTTTTGTTATAGTAGACGTCTCTCAGTATATTCGTATAGTGTATGAATTACTCAAGTCGGTTTCTTGAATGAAAAAGCTGAGGCCATTAAAAAACTCACGTCAAAGGTGCATCTGAAAAAATACTCCCTTTCTTTCTTTGAAACTTGCCTATAATTTCTTGTATAAAGATGGAGAAGTAGAAAGAACCTTTCTTTCCCAAAAAGCAACTACTAAAAATATACCCCTTTCAATTCAAAAAAACTGTGAAAACACTTTTCAGTTGATTTATTTGAAACTTTGGTTAACAAATTTTTTGATTTGTGAAATGATTTTCTTATGAATCAAAAATATGCAAAAAATGTCTGCTGTTGAAAAATCTGAAGAAACCCACGCAATACATGAAGTGGAAAATAGCTATGAAAATATACTTCAATGTTTAATTATCGAAATATTCCACTATTTGGATATTACTGAAAGTTTTCACATGAATTTACACATTTAAAGTGAGGATGCGATAATTTTTTTTAAAATGATCATTATACAAGTTGGATTTTGGAGGTAAACTATTTTTCCAATGTTTCTAATATTCTCAACTCCGAAAATAACACCTGATGGTTATTTTGACAACGATTAGCTATCAGGTTCGTATTTGACAACAGTAGCAAACCAGTAGCAAAACCTAAATAGAACATCCAGTTGGTTGAATGAAACAATCAAATCCAAACAAGTAAAATTTGTCAAAATTCTTAATTATGATATTTATCCAAGTTGATAATTTAACCATTCTCACATGTTTTTCATTCTAGACGCATTTTGCTAATACAGTGGCTTTATTGGTAGGAATAATCAACACTGGACTACCATTCCAAATGGAACGGAGGTGAAATATATTTTGGCATTGTTCTTGATAAAAGACTCACCTGGAACGCTCACTTGGAAAAAGTTTTACACAAAGCCAGACTGTCTTTATAGACATGTCAAAGGATTTGTGACAAAACTTGGGGTATAGGTCTTAAACAAATCCATTGGATGTGTGATATGATTGTCAGACCAATGATCACTTATGGTGCAATTGCTTGATGGCCGGAGGCTTTACAGAAAACGGTCCAAGCAAAGCTCTCTGGCTTACAGAGACAGGCTTATCTGGCTATCAGTGGTGCCATCAGTACCACGACGTCAGCGGCCATTGAGATCCTTCTACATGAACCTTCTCTCTACATTTTTCTGGAGAGAGAGGCTAGATGGACTATATATATACTTTTGCACATTGCCAATTGCACAAATCAATTCAATGCAGAGTGTAACATACTGTTGGTTCACATTGGAAGTCGCAGCATTCTGGAACTGACCTCTGACTTTATGTCTCCAACTGTCAACTACGACCTGCCTTATAAAGTACTATTCCCGAGTAGAGAGGATTGGATCCTGCGGGAGAAGGAAATATTAAGAGAAGATAGTTATTGGTTCACAGATGGATCAAAAACACCTTCCGGTTCTGGGACAGACCCAGGATAGAGTTATCTACCTACCTAGGAACATAACAATCTCTGTTATTGGATACTAGGTGAATTTTGAATAGAAATAATTATTGGCATTATAAAAATGGGTTTAGCATAGGTGAGTGGTTAGTCCAATAGGAAATTTGAATGTGTGCCCTAATTGATATGTATGGAGTAGGTTGTGTTTGAATGTGAAATGTTGTTGAAATGGAGATTGTTCTCCAGAAGGTGGCAAGCATAGGTGGAATTGGATTTCTTCAGTTCCAAACTTTTTTTATGTTCAGAGATTTTCGTTTTGCAATAGAGCCCGAAACAATGATTTCGGGAACCTCTGTCTGTTTCACTTTTTATTTTTGCGTTTGTGTACGTTCAACCGATTTTGAAGCGGTTTCAATGATGTACGTGGTAAATTCCACTTAACATTTGGTGCTGATTTATTTCACTTAGTCCATGAATGAAAAAAGTTTCGTTGTTCTCCATAACAAAAACTATCAAGTATTTGGATAATTTTCAGAAAATCACTAAGCATGGCATAGAGTTGCTTTTTGTTTTTATAGGTGAAACCTTCTGTTACTGAAAAACTCGAAAAATTGAATTATGGAAACGAAGGATTCTAATGTTCGGGAAGACTAAATTTATGTTGCACAAACTATCAAACTGAGCAGGTTATAATAACTTATAGACACCAGTACATGCCAAGCACTTTGGGATGCCTGCGACAGTCAAATAGATCTTTCTTCACTACATAATTCTTCTCACTACTAGGTAGAGTAAAGAGTAGTGATAATTAGGGATTAAGATACGATACCAAATCTAAATGATAATTAGATTAAAGAATGCATGTCGTTATAACACGTATTACCAAAGTTAATGCATCTGAATCTAATTTCATGCTTTTTGGTAGAACAGCGGTGACAAATATTTGTTCTGGCCTCATAATTATTGTAATATGTGAATCTTCGTTTCAAAACACACATTTCGCAAATTCTGAAACAGGGTTATGCAAATTTGAAAATGAAATGTTCCAACAGAGCATTTATGAATAAAAAGTGAAATTATACTTTGATATACTTCTGTTCATTCACATGCGAACTACACAGACGTGGTGTATGATCCGGAAATTTTGAAGAGTTACAGTTTCAGAATCCAAAACGAGAACACATTTCCCATCTGTTCGGGGATGTGGGTTGGTTGAGTATGGAATCCAGACGAACATTTCATTCTGCAGTAATTTATCAAAAACTTCTTTGAAACAAAAAACCCTTTTATCTTTTCGACAAAATATCCTTTAGAACTGACGTACGCACACAGAATTTGAGATTCAGGAAACATTTAATAATACCACAACATAAACTTCTCTATTTCGCGGATATTGCCTACTCATATAATCGGATACCCATTGAATATGAACCTATGTCATTAAAAAGCTTCAAACAGAAGATAATAAATATCTTCTCACAATAAATAGATCCAAATAATCAAATTAAGTTGAAATCAATTAACCTCCCTCTGAAGTCAAAAAAATATATATTTTGCATTTCAGTTCCGCTGTTGCACTGTTGATACCATAGTGTTTTTTTTTCTTTTGTCCCTATGGTTGGATGGAAGAACAATCTCTGCGATGATTTATCATACGCAGATATTGAATCCTGCCATTTGATTGCTTATAATTGTATGAAACCATTATTAAAAGTCATCATTATTATCAATAATAATCATCTGGAAAAAGATATTCCAACCCAAATTTTTTGCAAAATCATATGAGAATAACATAGAGTTCGTCAAAATGAGAAAGAGACGTGAAAATTATATATCTCCTTTCCTCTCTCTTACACAGTCTCCTAACGAACGCGCATCTCAGGAGGAGCTAAGCTTCCTAGATTTGACAGCTGCAGATGATATAATATATAGGGTGTTTTATTTGAACAAAGTTATTTAATTCTCAGAAAATTGTATGGTAAAAAATTCGTAGATTTGCCACTGTTAGTTAATAGAGACGTACCCAGACACAATATTAGATTCGAATTTCGATTTTTCAAGAATTTATCATCGCTAGGTAGAACACTAATTTAATGCTAGCCTGAAGACAGAAGTATTTCTGCTGCTGGTACACAGTACATATCCCCTTTTTGTGAAAAAAAAATTTTGGCTTTCTTTTTCTCCATCTTTATATAAAAAATTTATATTTCAATGTTCACATAAAAGTAGTTGTATCGAAAGTTTTTTTTTCAATACAATGTTTATGTAAGAGTAGTTATTTGAAAATCATATATTCTTTCAGTTTGATTCTGAAAGTTTCACCTGTACATGATCTATACGTTTTCGTTGGGAGTTTCTTCTGAAATTGATTGCTTTCTTCTTCTCTTTGGAAGATTCTCACATTTTTTGTATGAACATGACGGACTACGTACGTACATTCGATTAGCGATTTTTTATTCTTGCGTGTTGGTATAGTCCTCTCGAACATATATTCAGCTGTTGAGCATGTTGAGAGGCATAAAAGTTATGAGTGTTTTGCGTGTTCGACGATTGTCTGCTATCGAAAAATAATGGATGAAAAATTTGCATGAAATTTCATGCGAAAAATAGAATTGAGTTTTCAGACATATTAGAAATGTTAACAGTGGCATACTATAATTGTACTATACAATGATTGAACAAAATAAAATTCAGTATTAATACAAATATCGTACGAAGTATTTTGTACAACTGTCTTATTTTCATAATCGAATAGATACACATTCAAAGTTCTTGCTGGTATTTAATGTCTTGCATAATGAAAAACAGTAGTGAGGAATTGTGTATTTCCGTCTTTTTGGAGCAAGTTTTCAATGATACTTTGCAAAAACGTTGCATTACGCGCTTCTGTTATCAATCATCAACGTTTTTTTTAACACCCAAATTATAAATGCAGTGCCAACCCAGTTGGTATAAACACATTTGGGAAAATGCCTTCTACCACTGCTGAGTTTCTGAACCACCAGTAATCAAATAAATATGCAGGTCACTGTTTCAAAAGGTCTTCTGCTTCTTTGCTAGCAGAATCAGGAGCAAATATAACGGATATTACGAAGCACGGAGAATGGAAGTCTACAACAGTAGCTGAGGGTTACATCGATCGATCTATTTCTCATAAAAAGGCTATTGCTGAAAGAATAAATTCCAATAGGGTTACAACATTGCTATCTTCACTTCAAGAATTGAATGTTAATGCCCATGAAGTTGTCGACTCAGATAGATCAAAAAATATATTAGATTTTAGCTCGAGGTTGTGTTATGTACCGTCACGAAGCGGAGGGAGACAAAAAACCGAGAGCTAAAATCTAATATTTATACCGTCTGTAATACACAATTTTTTTCTGTGAGGGGAAAAACAACGATTTAATATTGAAAAAAACATATTATTACAGTAGTCCGAAGAGACAGTTTATTAATTTATAATTTCTTAATATTTGTAATTTTCAAGAATTCTTTAAAAAATGACGGATCTGTCATCTCCCAAAGCGATTTTAGTGAAGGAAAATCATTGATGTGAATTTGAATTTTCAAACAGGTAGTCTGTTGTACTTACAGCGTTGCTAGGAAACCAATCGATAGAGAATCAAATATCTGTCAATTCAATTCTGTGATTTAATTAAAAAATTGCGAACTTAGTGGTCAGTACTTATTTTGAAAAATGTCTAATTCCGAATTTTCTCTGACTCCACCGGAGTTAGTAGAAGCAGCGAAAGTAGCTTCACATAATGCTCCTGATGAAGTTCATTCAATGACCAAGGTTGTTGTTGTATTTGGGATTGCAGGAGATTGTCGAATTTGTGAAATCAGCCAGGTAACATTAGATGATATTGAAAATTCGGGAACGTTATCAATTATGAAACTCAAAAGTTAGTTTTCCGGGGGAAAAAGTAATTTCATAAAAAGTGACATTTTGTTACCTGTCATCAGAGAAAAAAATGTCAAACTTTTTTCTCGTCATAGAAACACTAGTGTCAAAAATATTTTTAACACGCTACTTTGTGAATATCAAACTCTTGACAACCATTGAAATGTCACTTTTAATGACAGTTGTACAAAAAATGTATATCAGTACGCTTTTGACAGAAGGTCGAGAACACGTGTGAAGGGTTACAGGATAGAATGCATGTTCAAGGAATCGACCATCAAATATCTTATAAAACAAATTTCGCCAGTTAATGAAATACAAATAATGTTTGATGATCATTTAATTTTTCATATTGAGCAAATTTTGATAACATTGGTGGTTGTGAAAGATTATCCAGTACATGTTCGTCAATTGTAGTGAGGACCTTATGAATTATTTTTCTTATCTAGTGCTTGTCTCTCTAATCAAGAAAACTCGAATTTTCATCAACATGTTTTGTCTTATATTTGAATGAAACAATTTCGATGATGAGAATTATGGTTGATACGATAATACCTACAAATAATATGAGATAAACCAAAAACAATTCGTTTTTTCCTACAGAAACAACTTTGGAGCTGAGTAAGCATTCTGGTTTTCTGGTTATCCATATATCCCGCTCTCTCTTGAAGATTCCGCCAACACTCATTTTCATTAGACTAGAAAACAAATCAAATCGATTATGAAATACTTTCAATAAACTTTTTTCAATGGAGGTTTTAAATACAAATCGAAGACTCAATCTTCATTCGAAAGAGCATTTTGAATCAAAAATAGTACCAAGCCGGTTTTTTGGGAATTTATCTCAATTACTATCTCAATAATTAATGTCAGTTAAAATTTTGAAAGTTTATATAATGAAATACAAGATTATTTCAAAGATGTCGATTAAAACTATCAATTTTGTTGATAAAAAAAATGTCTAAACCAACGTAGTCAACCAATTCATTCAATATAAGAATCCTGCTGATTTGTGAGAAAAGCAAACCTAGATAGTAGGTTTGTTCTGGTTTCAATATCCGAAACCGTTTGGAAACTGCGCAAGACATGATGCGTACAAGCAAAAAATCTCAAACGGTCTGAAATAGTCTCAGACACTTGGTTAAACCAGAACGCATTCTGAGACCACCTGTTGTATATATGAATAACTCTCTCGTGAAAGCTTTTCAGTTTTTTTCTTTTAGTTTCTTACACCAAAAATCCATCACACTGACATCCTATTCTATTACGACCTTTTTTTCCAGAACCCACCCGAATGTCGATTAAAGGGGTTGAATAAAGGAGTTACCCTTGAAAAACATGAACCAATTCATATTCTTATTATTTTGATTTTTCAGGAGTTGTTTTGATGATTTTTTTGGAATTTCATGTACACAAACTATTTATAGATATTTAAGGTATTATTTATTCCATGAGAGACTCATCACAGGTGACTATATTCAAGATACAATGAGACATTGAGTCAAATGATGCATAATGTATAACAGTGGCGTAGCTTGGGGGAAGGCAATGGGGGCAACGTCCCCAGGTGGCAGGCTGCAAGGTAGACTTAATATAAGTCCATCTCGATTGCTGTTTTGAACTGGTTGAATCTCGGCTGAAGGTTAGGACCATTTGTAGTGGTAATCAACGATTCTCCTAATTTGAAATGCAACATGAATTCACTAGTCAAGTTTTATTGGTTACTTGCGTTGGCGAACTAACTGTGTGTCACACCAATAGTTGATACAATGTATGTTTCGCTAGCGTTATTTTTATCAAGTACTCTTCTTAGTTCTTATATTTTGTCCTAAATCGAGTCTACCGGTGACTCTTAATTTGAAATAAGCTTGGAACTGTATTTACATGAGAACGAGGTCGTAATCTCTCTTACCCCCCCCCAAGTCTCGTCACTAGCTCTATGCTTGCTGTGTTTAGCTCTAAGTTCACATTGGTCACTTTGTTGTTCGGGGTATCTGGTTTATCGAATCGGGTTCCTGAGTTATTTCCGGGAATCTTGCGCGACTGATCTCCATGTTTGTAGTAGTCTCTACGAATCATCTCGCTTGTTAAGGCAGTTTTTCAATTTTGATTGCTTCACGAATTATCCTAGATTGAAAACTTTTCTCCGTAGCAATGGTCTTGGTGCTATTGAAATTTATCTTGTGGTCTGTTTCCTGGTGGTGTTCAAAGAGGAAGAATGCTGGATCTGATTTGCGAACAGCTAGTTCATGTTCATAGGCTCTGTTGGAAATTCTACTATTGGTCTGGCCGATGTAAGTTCTGGGACAGTTAGAACATAGTATTTCATATATGTCCTGGGCTTCATTGCGTATCTTGTGTTTGGATGTTCTTAAAAGAGTGGGGATTTGGTTGTTGGATGTGAATACTGCCCTTATCTCTTCAAAATTTGGCTCACTTTGTCAGTAACTCCATGAATATAGGGGAGAGAAGCTTTTGTTTGGTTAGTCTGTTCCTCGCGTAACTCGTTGTTTGGGGTTTGCAAATCATAATCAGAAACAACTAACTTTGGCCAATTTCTCTCATTTCAACAATAAAAAATCAAGAGAAATAACAAAAAATACAATCGGTTTCTGTTGAAAATGAACTTGAAGTTTTAATTTTTATGATAATAGGCAACTGGTAACACTGGATGAGAACCTGCGACACCAGGTTGACAGACAAGTTAAGAACATGCCACAACTGTCTTATGTTTTTCAGTTTGTTGAGACATATTTTTGATAGCGGCGGAGACGGTGCATTTAGTGTAGTTATGTTCGATTATTTGTTGCTCGCAGCATCGCCTGCGAATAATTTGGTTTGTCACATATTTTTCATTAACCCAAAATTTCAGGTTTCTAACTTCCACCCCTTTGAGGGGTGGAAATTCTTGATTCCCTTTCTTGGTGCTTATTTATGCTTTACAACGAGCCTATTTCAAGATTGTAGGTTCAGTAGCTTCGGCTGTAGCTATGTTGATTTAAGAGCGGACAGCAGCTAGTAATTCATATTTTTATTTTAAAAATACAGGTTATCACAAAAATATATATCAACTGCACTAAATAATGAATATCTTCGAGAGAAGAATTATGTTACCTTTGTAGAAATTTGCAAAACTAACAAATCTCAGTCTGCTGTCGTTCAGGTCGCGTTCTCGGCGATGACGCTTCATTGCTTAGACCACCACTCTACCCCCGCGTATCACTCCAAGCCGTCTTACAGTAGGCGCGACGCACCATGACTGCGTTGCATCGAGTTAATCTTATTGTGATAACTTTCAATCTATTTGTTCAAATAACTCAGTGTAGGAGACAAAGTTTATCCATTTTCAATACCCCAAACGACAATTGTATCAATATTTATGAGAATCTGACAGATTGTCTAAAATGTGCATTGCAAAAAAATCCAATTCAAATGTATTTATGGCTCAATATTTTACATATAGTGGCTATCACATAAGAGGTAGATATATGCTATTGCAGACCTTTAGTTAGAACTATTTCATTAACGATCTTACGGTACAGTATCTGCATGTAATTGCAACGGTATAGGCAGCGCGTGCCAATATAGCTCTCAAAGAGCATTCTGATGTATAAGCAGTGTTTATGTGAAGTTTCATCCAAATCCATTCAGTCGTTTAGGCGTGAAATAGCCACACATATACATACATACATCCATGCTCATAAACTTCCACATTTACATTAATACAGATAGTTTACCTGATCTTGAAGAGTTCTGAATACTCAGATCGTTTCTGCACTACGACACCAATAACACCAGGTGTAATGAAATTAATTTCTGTCAAATCACATATCTGATTTTGGTCAAAACTTCTCGCTATCAAGGGATATGCAGTTGCAGCCTCTGTGTGGTAAGCAAATTTTCCTTCTTTAACCAGCGCTATACCATCCTCAGGTGGTAAAAGATTCGGTTTTCCAGAATCATATATTTTCGTTTCATTCAATTTTTCAACATATATGTTGTCGATATGTTGAATAATGTATGTTATGGTATAAGGCTGATTTTCTATAGCAACTCTCAGATTACTCTCGTACAGTTCTTTGATTGAAGTTAGCATTGTTGGCTTTGAGCTCAAAAGGGAAGAGACCAAACTTGAGGTGTAATAATTGTAGAGCATCATGGATATTATGAGAATATTCAGAAAAATTATTCTGCCTCCTAGATGGCTTGGTAGTATGGCCGATCCTGGAAATCAAAGAAACCTATGCTTTTGACGAGTTTTTCTGAAGGGTTTTGTGAAAATGAATCGGAATAAAGTTTGGAAGTGTTAATTTGAGTAAAGTTTGAAGATATCATGAATAACAATCAAGTT
Organism: Leptinotarsa undecemlineata; assembly: GCA_015342065.1. Taxonomy (NCBI): domain Eukaryota; kingdom Metazoa; phylum Arthropoda; class Insecta; order Coleoptera; family Chrysomelidae; genus Leptinotarsa; species Leptinotarsa undecemlineata. Next base: position 1,254 of record WOGP01006403.1, on the reverse strand, counting down.
AACTATTTCAATGAAACTATGTCAAAAAAATTCAATACTGACATGAATTTTGATTAATGAATATATTATATCTGATTCACCATACAATGAAAATGAATTTGATATCATATATACATGACGATTTCAAGATCACTCACGTCACTCCAAATAAAATTAGGAATCGAATTATGGACTTTTCGAAATCAGTGAAACATCAGATAATATGCCCGGTATATGAATTGTTGAACATAAGCATCCAACTGATGTGAATAATAACAGACCAACCAGTGGGTTAGGCTACCTATCGGGCGCGAACCCAGGTGGTGGTTAGGGGAACGGCCAGGGGACTAGGGACCCTATTCGAGAAGACAATGTAGCCCTACGTACTGGGTCGCATGACTCCTGGTCTATGGCAGAAATAAGTAGAGTGAAGGGAACTAAGACTCTCCGAAAGCCTTTGCGAAGCATGTCACCGTGGAGCAGCCTACCCAAGCTAAGGTGTAAGGAATGGTTCCGACAGCTGATTGGCCGCAGGGAGATATGCGGTTTCGAATGATCCCCTTGGGGAACCGAGCGAAACCTCATTGTAATCAGTCTACCTCTGGTTAAGCGGGACTCTGCCCGAGGTGACCAACTCTTCCGTTGCTACACGTGGGAACACATGTGAATGAAACAGATACAAAAACAGAAACAGCAAAAACAAAAACTGATCCCGAGGCTGGACAGAAGTGCTCACCTCAATCTGAGGCGGTGGCTGGGGATGAACAGAAATGTCCACCCAAATCTACCGCTCGGAATGTGGCTGGACATGGCAGATCACCTCGTAATATAATACAAAGGCCAAGGTGTAAGTGTATTTGAGGCGCCGAGGCCAAAACAAGAAAGATATCCAAACAGGCTGGAGTGGTAAACAATTGCATGTGCACCATCCTCCTCCACTGCTCCACTTCCAACAGCAAGGGCAATTCTTGCAACGGGCGCCTACTGCTGTACCCCGGCTACTCCTGCAGGAAAGTGCCCTCACATGTGCACCTTTACGAAGGGAACCCCAATAAGGTTGAAAAAGCCGCGCACCGACAGTAATGTCGTTGCACCGTCGAAAACGTCCACGCAGGCCGCAGTGAGACACCTCAAGGTTATCAAAGAGAGTGCGTGTTCGGCGAGTCTTGGCCTACACCAAGAAAAAAACATATGAGGAATTCATTTCAAGTTCTACAAACTTTTCTAAAGCCTGCTGGACGATAATAAATTCTGAGCGTAATGTATCCATTGTAA